>CAUPSL010000199.1:0-24687 GCA_963514005.1 Raja brachyura
AGAGGGAGAGAGAGGGAGAGAGAGGGGGAGAGAGAGAGAGGAGGAGAGAGAGGGAGAGAGAGGGGGAGTGAGGAGAGAGAGAGGGAGAGGAAGAGAGAGGGAGAGAGGGAGGGAGAGAGGGAGGGAGAGAGGGAGGGAGAGAGGGAGGGGGAGAGAGGAAGAGAGAGAGGAAGAGAGAGGGAGGGGGAGATTGTCAAGATCATGTGGAAAGGAACGGCAGAAGCAACTTTACAGCAAAGATAGACACGTTTTTGTGGGCGGCACGGTGGCGCAGCGGGAGAGGAGGGGGGAGAAAGAGGGGGAGAGGGAAGGAGGGAGCGGCTGCGGTCCCGGGGGAGGGAGGGCGGGGAGAGGCGGCGCGGCTGCGGGAGGCTGAGACCAGCGGCCCCGCTACTTGTCCGGAGCGGAGCGGAGAGCCGCTGGATGCGGGGAGACACAGACAGAGACACAGACAGAGCCAGGGAGCAGGGACATGGCGCGGAGTGGAGCTGGAGGGAGTTCCCGCAGGTACCGTGGGAGAAGGAGAGGGGGAGAGGGAGAGGGGGAGAGGGAGAGGGGGTCCAAGTGTGGGTGAAGTTTGCAGCAACTCGCGGAGCTGCGGCTCAGCCTGAGCCCGGGGAGGGAGACAGAGACAGAGACAGAGACAGAGACAGAGACAGAGACAGAGAGGAGAAGTTCGGGAAGACGGAGTGAGGGGGGAAGCAGGAGGGAGAGACGGGGGGAGAGATGAGCCGCAGAGGTGCTGGAGTCACCCTCCGTCCACCTTTGATCTGCAGTTAGAAACATAGGAATTGGGTGCAGGAGTAGAGGCCATTCGGCCCTTTGAGCCTGCACCGCCATTCAATATGATCATGGCTGATCATCCAACTCAGTATCCGTACCTGCCTTCTCTCCATACCCTCTGATCCCTTTAGCCACAAGGGCCACATCTAACTCCCTCTTAAATATAGCCAATGAACTGGCCTCAACTACCCTCTGTGGCAGAGAGTTCCAGAGACCCACCACTCTCTGTGTGGAAAAAGTCCTTCTCATCTCGGTCCTAAAGGATTTCCCCCTTATCCTTAAGCTGTGACCCCTTGTCCTGGACCTCCCCAACATCGGGAACAATCTTCCTGCATCTAGCCTGTCCAACCCCTTAAGAATTTTGTAAGTTTCTATAAGATCCCCTCTCAATCTCCTAAATTCTAGAGAGTATAAACCGAGTCTATGCAGTCTTTGTTCATAAGACAGTCCTGACATCCCACGGATCAGTCTGGTGAACCTTCTCTGTACTCCCTCTATGGCAATAATGTCCTTCCTCAGATTTGGAGACCAAATTCCTTCCTACTCCGGCATTCTATCACAGCTGATCTATCTCTCCTCCCTAACCCCATTCTCCTGCCTTCTCCCCACAACCCCTGACACCCGCACTGATCAACAATCTATCTATCTCTGCCTTAAATATATCCACTGACTTGTGGCCTCCACAGCGTCTGTGGCAAAGAATCCCACAGATTCACCGCCCTCTGGCTAAAGAAATTCCTCCTCATCTCCTTCCTGAAGGAACGTCCTTTAATTCTGAGGCTGTACCCTCTGGTCCTAGACTCTCCCACTAGTGGAAACATCCTCTCCACATCCACTCTATCCGGGCCTTTCACAAGTTCACGTGACAGGAGTAGAATGAGGCCATTCGGCCCATCGGGTCAACTCCGCCATTCAATCAGGGCTGATCTATCTCTCCCCCCTAACCCCATCCTCCTGCCTCCTCCCCGTCACAGAGTGAGATTTAGCTCTTTGGGAGCAAGGAATCTAGGGATATCGGGGAGATGGCAGGAACGGGGTACTGATTTTAGATGATCAGCCATGATCATATTGCATGGCGGTGCTGGCCCGAAGGGCCGAATGGCCTACTCCTGTACCTATTTTTCTATGTTTCAATGTAACTCTTGACCGGTTCTAATCACGAATTTGTCTATCTCTGCCTTAAAAATATCCACGGACTTGGCCTCCACAGCCGTCTGTGGCACTGTTCACCGTTCGGTAAGTTTCAATGAGGTCCCCTCTCATCCTTATAAACTCCAGCGAGTACAGCAATGTGTCCAGGATTGAATAGCCCCTCGTGGCACTTGGGTATTGATAACATCCCTAATGTACACAGATCCTCACACACAGGGCCTACCCCGACCAACAGAAACGTTCTTTCATAGAGAGAGTCACAGAGAGATCCAGCACGGAAACAGGCCCTTCGGCCCAACTTGCCCACACCGGCCAACATGCCCCATCTACACTAGTCCCACCTGCCTGCGTTTGGTCCATATCCCTCCAAACCTGTCCTATCCATGTACCTGTCTAACTGTTTCTTAAACGTTGGGATAGTCCCAGCCTCAACTACCTCCTCCGGCAGCTCGTTCCATACACCCACCACCCTCTGTGTGGAAAAGTTACCCCTCAGATTCCTATTAAATCTTTTCCCCTTCACCTTGAACCTGTGTCCTCTGGTCCTCGATTCCCCTACTCTGGGCAAGAGACTCTGTGCGTCTGTCTACCCGATCTATTCCTCTCATGATTTTATACACCTGTATAAGATCTCCCCTCATCCTCCTGCGCTCCATGGAATAGAGACCCAGCCTGCTCAACCTCTCCCTGTAGCTCACACCCTCAACATCCTCGTAACTTCTATAACCTCGTTATCCTCGCAAACTTCTACCGGGTCTCCGCAAGACCAGTCCAGCCCGGGAACAGGCCCTTCGGCCCACAATGTCCGTGCCGTACATGATGCCAAGACCAACTCCCCTCTGCCTGCACGTGATCCGTATCCCTCCATTCCCTGCATATCCATGTGCCGATCCAAAAGCCTCTTAAACACCACTATTGTATCCGCCTCCACCCCCACCCCTGGCAGCGCGTTCCAGGCACCCACCCCCCTCTGTGTAAAAAAACCTGCCCCACACATCTCCTTTCAACTTTGCCCCTCTCACCTTAAAGCTGCGCCCTCTAGTCTTGGACATCTCCACCCTGGGGAAAAGGTTCTGACTGTCTACCCTATCTACGCCTCTCATCATTTTATAACCGTCTATCAGGTCTCCCCTCAACCTCTGACGTTCCAGAGAAAACAATGCAAGTCTGTCCAACCTCCCCCTGTAGCTGAAACCCTCTAATCCCGGCATCGTTCTGGTCAACCTCCTCTGCACCCTCTCCAAAGGCCCCACATGCTTCTTAGTGACTGATGTACAAGCACGCCCAGGTCTCGTTGCACCTCCCCTCTTCCTAATCTGACACAATAGACAATAGGTGCAGGAGGAGGCCATTCGGCCTTTCGAGCCAGCACCGCCATTCAATGTGATCACGGCTGATCATCCCCAATCAGTACCCCGTTCCTGCCTTCTCCCCATATCCCCTGACTCCGCTATCTTTAAGAGCCCTATCTAGCTCTCTCTTGAAAGCATCCAGAGAACCAGCCTCCACCGCCCTCTGAGGCAGAGAATTCCACAGACTCACAACTCTCTGTGGGAAAAAGTGTTTCCTCGTCTCCGTTCTAAATGGCTTAGCCCATATTCTTAAATAAGGACCTCCCCAAAATCTGAAACATTTTGTCTGCCTCTAGCGTGTCCAAACCCTTAATAATCTTATATGGTTTGTTCAGATAATAATCTGCCTTCCTGTTCTTGCCACCAAAGTGGATAACCTCACATTTATCCACATTAAACTGCGTCTGCCATGCATCTGCCCACTCCCCCAACCTGCCCAAGTCACCCTGCAGCCTCATAGCATCCTCCTCACAGTTCACACTGCCACCCAGCTTTGTGTCATCCGCAAACTTGGAGATGTGTCGAGAACTGCAGACAACTGTCC
The DNA here is from genome assembly GCA_963514005.1 of Raja brachyura. The sequence continues at coordinate 3,832 of CAUPSL010000199.1, forward strand.
AAATGCAGTCAAGCCAATGTCTGATACAACTGCATTAGCTCCATATTTCATGCTGCCTTGCAACATACGAGGTTATTCAGCCCATCAAGTCTATGCTGGTTCACAGAGCAATCCATGTTTTACATGGAAACATAGAAAATAGATGCATTAGTAGGCCATTCGGCCTGTCAAACCAGCACCTCTAATATGATCACAGTCAATCATCCCCAATCAGTTCCCCGTTCCTGCTTTCTCCCCATATCCCTTGATTCCGTTAGCCCTAAGAGCTAACTCTAACTCTCGCTCAAAAATATCCAGTGAATCAGCCTCGACTGCCTTCTGTGGCAGAGAATCCCACAGACTCACAACTCTCTGGGTGAAAATGTTTTTACTCATCTCAGTCCTAAATGGCCGACCCCTTATTCTTAAACTGTGGCCCCTGGTTCTGGATTCCCCCAACATCGGGAACATGTTTCCTGCCTCTAGCATGTCCAATCCCTTAATAATGTTATACGTTTCAATGAGATCTCCTCTCATCCTTCTAAACTCCAGAGTGTACAAGCCCAGCCGCTCCATTCTCTCAGCATATGACAGTCCCGCCATCCCGGGAATTAACCTGGTGAACCTACGCTGGGCTCCCTCAATAGCAAGAATGTCCTTGCTCTACCGCTGTGCCACTGTGACGCAGTTATGAATCCAATCCGTCAATAGCCTGTATCCTGCCAGTGGTGTTTATATATTCACGGACGAGACGGGGCTGCGTTCAGTTCAGTCTATTGTCCCGTGTACCGAGGTACAGTGAAAAGTCTTTGTTGCGCGCTAACCAGTCAGCGGAAAGACAATACATGATTACAATCGAGCCGTCCACAGTGTACAGATACAGGATGAAGGGAATAACGTTTAGTGCAAGGTAAAGCCGGCAAAGTCCGGTCAAGGATAGTCCGAGGGTCACCAATGAGGTGGATGGGAGGTCAGGACCGCTCTCTAGTTGGTGAGAGGACGGTTCAGTTGCCTGATAACAGCCGGGAAGAAACTGTCCCTGAATCTGGAGGTGTGTGTGCGTTCGTTTTCACACTTCTGTACCTCTTGCCCGATGGGAGAGGGGAGAAGAGGGAGTGACCGGGGGTGAGACTGGTCCTTGATGATGCTGCCGGCCTTGTCGAGGCAGCGTGAGGTGTAGATGGAGGCGATGGGAGGGAGGTTGGTTTGTGCGATGGTCCAGGCTGCTGGCCTTGTCGAGGCAGCGTGAGGTGTAGATGGAGGCGATCGGAGGGAGGTTGGTTTGTGCGATGATCTGGGCTGCTGGCCTTGTCGAGGCAGCGTGAGGTGTCGATGGAGGCGATGGGAGGGAGGTTGGTTTGTGCGATGGTCCGGGCTGCTGGCCTTGTCGAGGCAGCGTGAGGTGTAGATGGAGGCGATGGGAGGGAGGTTGGTTTGTGCGATGGTCCGGGCTGCTGGCCTTGTCGAGGCAGCGTGAGGTGTAGATGGAGGCGATGGAAGGGAGGTTGGTCCTCGGACTATCCTTGACCGGACTTTGCCGGCTTTACCTTGCACTAAACGTGATTCCCTTCATCCTGTATCTGTACACTGTGGACGGCTCGATTGTAATCATGTATTGTCTTTCCGCTGACTGGTTAGCGTGCAACAAAGGCTTTTCACTGGACCTCGGTACACGGGACAATAGACTGGACTCAAACTCAAGATGTTTTCTACGGCGCATCTGTAGAACCTCCTCATCCTTCTCAGGAAGCCGAGCCGTTGGTGCGCTTTCTTGGTCGTTGCTTCAATATGGGTGGTCCTGGTCATAAGTGATAGGAGCAGAATTAGACCATTCGGCCCATCGAGTCTACCCCGCCATTCAATCACGGCTGATCTATCTCTCCCTCCTAACCCCATTCTCCTGCCTTCTCCCCGTAACCCCTGACACCCGCACTGATCAACAATCTATCTATCTCTGCCTTAAATATATCCACTGACTTGTGGCCTCCACAGCCGTCTGTGGCAAAGAATAGTAAGATTGAACGAGAACTTACCAAGTTTGAAGGTTGATCTTTATTTCATGAGGAGTTGCGGTGAGGGATTTCGTGAAGAGCCCGCCGGCACGCATGCGCGACATTCTTCAAAGCAGCGGTGTGGAATCACAGAAACAACAACAGAAATGACTTGGCATAGTAAGATTTAAAGAGACTCTGATTACCAGCTGAAGATGATCGAGGGTTGGGAGCGGAGGGCACGAAATCCCTCACCGCAACTCCTCATGAAATAAAGATCAACCTTCAAACTTGGTAAGTTCTCGTTCAATCTTACTATTTCATTTCGGAGTCACGTGAGTGACTTCGTGAAGACTTCAAAGCTTCTGTGAGTACACGCCCTGGACAACGTCCATGCGGACACACCACTAGCAAGGATGGCTTGGAGTAAACAAGTTGACGAAACGAGGTTATACTGAAACAAAAAGAAGATTTATTAATAATACAACAAATAACGCCCTTTTAATCAGGGACATCCCCACGTTCACACCCGGCGTTCAGCACGGCCTCTGCAAACTGAAGGGGAGCAGCAACAGGCTTATTATAGAAACGCTGGAACACAGCTTCATTCGCCCATCCTGCTGTGGCGAGGATATGGTCCATGGGTACCTCCATGACCCTCGCCGCCGACGTAGATGCAGCCCTGGTGGAGTGGGATTTAAACACATTAGTGTCAATACCTGCCTTAGCCAGGACGATCCGGAGCCACCTGGAGATCGTCTGGACTGTCACTCGATGGTGAGGTCGTTTGTGAGTGACAAGCAGGTACAACTCCATTCCTCTGATGCTCCTCGTCACCTTGATGTAGTAACGGATGTGAGTGGCTAAACATAGCCGAGCATCTGCAGGGTATGCCGGGAACTTCAGCTGCAGCCCTGTGCACCCAGGTCTATGCTGCTTAAGTAGCTCATCGATGAAAAAGACTACTTCTCCAGGGGTCGACGTCATCCTGTCAATACGTAGTTTGTGGAGCGTCTGAACCCGCTGTGCTGAAGTCAGCGCTAGTAACATCACCAATTTCATAGTGAGTTGGTCCAGCTGTAACCCTTCCATGGGTGACCACGACCTGAGCAGGGTAAGCACATCCCTGACATCCCAGGTGATGTTGTAGCGTGGTGTAGGCGGATTGAGATTGAATATTCCCCGCATAAGCCTGGACACTAGCCTGTTCGATCCTACCTCGATGTTGAGGTAGAATGATAGCGCACTCCTGGCGCTGTTGATGGCACTATAACTCAAGTGCTCATCATGGTGCAACCCCGCGAGGAATTCCAGGACGTCGGCTATGGAGACATCGTCATAGGTGATATGAGAGCGACTGCAGTAGGCTTCCCACTTGGTGATGTGGGAGAGATATCTCCGCCTGGTTGACTCTCGACAGGATGCTCCAATGGTGTTCATGGTCCGGGTGGTAAGGCCATACTGCATCCATGGCCTGGTCAGAACCTGCAAGCCAGTAATTTTAGATAGGCATGGCAGGGGTGTAACTCCCCTGAGACAGGGTGAGAAACCACATGCGGGCAACCCTCTAGAGGGACCCAAGGTTGACTAATCATGTCAGAGACCACCGGATACCAAGGCTGTGTAGGCCAGTCGGGTATGACAAGAATGCCTCTGGCAGAATCCATCCTGATTTTTTGTAATACCCGACTGATGAGGCAAAACGGGGGGAATGCATAGAAAAACCACTTCCCCCAGTCTAGCGAGAATGCATCAATCGCTAATGCCCCAGGGTCTGGTTCCCATGAAACATATGTCGGTACCTGATGGTTCAACCGGGACGCAAAAAGGTCGATATCCGGTTGGCCAAATTTGGCTGTAATTTGGGCAAATATTTGAGGATGCAGCATCCACTCAATACTATCATTGAATTTGCGTGACCTGGTGTCTGCCACAGTATTAAGCCTACCTGGCAAATAGGTGGCTGAAATCCAAATATCTCGATTAATACACCAGCACCAAATAGTATTAGCCAATTTGTCACAAGAGACTGACCTGGTACCGCCCATATGGTTTAAATATGCCACCGCTGTGGTGTTGTCTATTTGGAGACGGACATGAGTGCCACTAAGATGAGCACAATATGCCCGCAGTCCGTGAAATGCTGCAAGCAGCTCCAAATAGTTAATCCCTTGTACTAGCAACATGCTAGCTTCAAGGGGATCCCACCTGCCTCCACAACTAGAAGAGCTGTCCGCAGCTCCCCAGCCTAGAGAGCTTGCGTCAGTTTGCAAATATACCACCGGATTGGGCACAACAATGGGTTTGAATGCCCTGCCAATATTGGACACCCACCATTGGAGCTCAACCTTAGCATCAGAAGGCAGCTCCATAGGTCTGTCAAAATGACCAGCGTTCTTTTTTAACGCAATAATTTTGGCCCTTTGCAGGTTTTGATAATGTAAAGGCCCAAACCGGGCTGCCGGAAATAAAGCTACGATTTTCCCAATTATCTTAGCTGTATGCCGAATAGATGGTATACTGGCGGATGCGAGATCCTGACATGCAAGGGAGACATCCTCCACCTTGTGAAATGGAATGGTGGCCCTCATTTGAATAGAGTCCACCGTGAAACCCAAATAATCCATAACCTGGGATGGGTGAAACTTCGATTTTTCTGGATGAACTATAAACCCCAGTTGCTGAAATATAGTAACAGTTGCTAAAACAGCGCTTTCAGCTGCTTCCAGAGTATTGCCAATAATCAGAATATCATCCAAATAAGCCATGACAATATGATGTTCTATGCGTAATTTGGCCATAATAGGTTTAAGTAATTTAGTAAAGAGCCTAGGGGCAGTAGTAAGCCCATTTGGTAAGGCTCGATATTGCCAGAGCTGATCCATCCAGACAAATTTCAAAAATTTCCGGTGATGTTTCCGGATGGACACTGAATAGTATGCATCTTTTAAATCAATACATGCCATAAAGCAACCATGCGAAATCAGTGATTTGGCTGTCTCAAAAGTGTCCATTTTGAAATGTGTATATGTTACAAAGGTATTCAACTGGGTCAAATCAATAATCACCCGACAACCTCCATCCTTTTTTGGTCTAGTAAATATATTGGAGACGAATTCAATGGGCTCGTGAATAGTTTTCTCTATCACGCCTTTTTGTTCCAAACGAAAAATTTCAGCCGTGCCTGCTGCCTGCTCAACAGCAGACAGCGTAAACTTCCGTTTAGGCATATGCTGGGATGGAGGAACTTTGCCGTCAATAAATTCAATAGAATGACCTCGAATATTTTGTAAAACAAATTTATCCGAAGTAACTGATACCCAAGCTTTAGCAAAGAACCGGAGTCGCCCTCCCACATGTGAGATTAAAGGGGCAGGGGAAAGAAACCCAGACCGCCTTACCTCCATGGTCACCGGCGGTCCCTGACATACTTGGGTGGCCGAGGAGGTGCTGGGTTGGGCTGACGATAAGATGGCTTCATCTTCCACTGGGGTCGCTGTGTGCCTGACCCTAAAAAAGACCGCTGCTGCTGGCCCTGTTGGTAGTAGTGCTGAGTAGTAGCATATGGTCTTGATGCTGATGCGACCGGACCTCGCGGTCGAGCAGGGGGAGCTTTTGGCACCATCAGTCTGGGGGCGATCTGAGATCGCATAAGTCCCACCGTTTTGGCTACCTCGTCCAGCTCCTTGACCCTCTTCGGAAGGTCTTCCCCGAAGAGTTGTCGGGGCGGTGGGGGCGGCGGTGGCTTACACAACCCTGCAAATTTTGGGTTGATAGACGGACGGATGCTGTTCTTCCGGAAATCGTTGATTTCATGTTGGGTGGCACATAATAGTGCTAACGCATCCTCCTGATCCAATGACAGGTCAGTTCCATCGACCGACCGCGCAAAGGCGGTAATACCGGCCGTGAGGAGTTTGAGGATCCGCTGGAGTTTAACCTCCTGATGGCGGACAGCCACGCCGATGTTGCCCCATATGGGCGTATTGACCAGTGGCACGTTGAGGGCATTACAGTTGGACGGGGCCTTGTGGCGCTGAGTGGCCTGTGAGAGTACTTCCTCCTGCAACCGATGATTCGTGAGAAAGTCCACTGTTGCTGCCAGCTTTGGCTGGAGCGGAAGTCCAGTTGTAATTGGTGCAGCAAATTTGGCTGCCACGTCCAGTAACTCAGCTGTCGGTGGCTCCGACGGTGTTGGGGTGGGGTCAAACCCTTCTTCCCCTTGTGGCTCGCTGATGAGGGAAACCGGCGAGGCGGCCCTGTGCCTGACGATATCCGTGGGTGCGTACTGCTGTTGATTATGGAGTACCAGCTCCAGCAGCCGCTCGATGCGGTCAATACGCCCCCCATCCTGAACACTCGGATGGTCGGAGTCCTCCGGCTCAGAAAACATGCCGGGGCTCCTATCATCGGCCCGCACCTCAGAGAAGTGATCTCGGTGCCGGAATGGATCGCTTTCGGCCGCCGCAGCGAAACCGTGCGAGTCCCGTGCGGGCAGGGTGTCCAACCGCCTCTTCTTGGCAGGAGTAGAAGCCGTTGCCACAAAGGGCCCTGACGGCTTGGGGTCGACTCCAGCAGAAGCATGGAGCGACGCCCGCACAGGCTTGCCGGCTGTCCGCATTTCGGACGGTGCCGACGCATGGTCTCGTCCTCCCATCCATGGGGGACTCGGCGACCGAGGCGGGACCGTACCCAAGCCCCCCGTCCCGGCGGCGGGGGTTGGGAGTTGGGTAGCAGACCTTAACGACCCAGGTCCCGCCGTTGCACCAGACCGCTCCATGGCGGCTGGTGGAGCCTTGGCCCGGACCGGGTTAGGCTTACGGGCGCCTCTGCTGCCTTTTAATGAAGGGCTAGCGGAGGGGGGTCGGGCCGCAGCACGAAACCCCTTCCCCGTTGTCGCCAAAGGCGAACTTGTGGCAGGGTCCACCCTTTCAGGAGGCACCCCGACGTCCTCCTCCACGCACTCCTCCTCGGAGCTGTGGCGACTCAGCGGGTCCCGACCTGCAGCAGCAGACGGCAATGACTTCCCCGCCTTCTTCCCGGCCCCAGGTGGAAACGATGAGGGCGCCGGGCCACGACTTCTTCGTCCAGACATTCTGAACACTCCAATCCGCACCCTTGCTGAAAGACAAAACCGACAGCAAGGGCCAACCAACTTAAGGTGAGTTTAACTTACCTAAGCGGCTCCTTTTGAAGGGCTGGCGAGGAGCGCGCCCCACCGCCAGCTGTCGGCAGCAATGCGTTGCGACGATATGTCGCGCATGCGTGCCGGCGGGCTCTTCACGAAGTCACTCACGTGACTCCGAAATGAAATCCCACAGATTCACCACCCTCTGGCTAAAGAAATTCCTCCTCATCTCCTTCCTAAAGGAACATCCTTTAATTCTGAGGCTGTGCCCTCTGGTCCTAGACTCTCCCACTAGTGGAAACATCCTCTCCACATCCACTCTATCCAGGCCTTTCACTATTCTGTACGTTACAATGAGGTTCCCCTCAGATTCACCACATGGGTGGGGTGGGGGGGGTGGGAGTGGGGTTGGTGGGTGGGGTGTGGGGGGTGTGTGGGTAGGTGGGGTGTGTGGAGTACGGGGGGTGTGTGGAGTACGGGGGGTTTGGTGGGGTGCACGGTGTGGGGGGTGTGGGTGGGGTGGGGTGTGTGGAAGGGGGTGGGGTCGATGGATGGGGTGGGCGCGGTGTGGGTTGGGTGGGGTGGGGGGGTGTGGTGTGTGGAGGGGAGTAGGGTAGGGTGTGGGGGGTGTTGGGAGGGTGGGGTGTGTGGAGGGGAGTGGGGTGGGGTGTGGGGGGTGTTGGGAGGGTGTTGAGAGGGTGGGATATATGGAGGGGGGTGGGGTCGATGGGTGGGGTGTGTGGGGTGGGGAGGGGGGTGTGGGGGGTGTTGGGGGGGTGGGGTGTGTAGGTGGGGTGGGGTGGGGGGGTGTGGTGTGTGGGGGGTGTTGGGGGGGTGGGATGTGTGGAGGGGAGTGGGGTAGGGTGTGGGGGGTGTTGGGGGGGTGGGATGTGTAGGTAGGGTGGGGTGCATGGTGGGGTGTGGGTGGGGTGGTGGGAGGGTGGGGTGTGTGGAGGGGGGTGTTGGGGGTGGGGTGTGTAGGTGGAGTTGGGTGGGGTGTGGGGGGTGTTGGGAGGGTGGGGTGTGTGGAGGGGAGTTGGGTGGGGTGTGGGGGGTGTTGGGAGGGTGGGATGCGGTCCTAGATGTCAACGGGAGGTGTAGCCAGTCCATCATCTCTCTCACTCAGATAGACACAGAAATGCCGGAGTAACTCTGCGGGACAGGCAGCGTCTCTGGAGAGAAGGAACGGGTGATGTTTCGGCTCAGGGGCCACAGTTTAAGAATAAGGGGTCGGCCATTTAGAACGGAGACGAGGAAAGAGAGAGTTGTGAGTCTGTGGAATTCCCTGCCTCAGAGGGCGGTGGAGGCCGGTTCTCTGGATGCTTTCAAGAGAGAGCTAGATAGGGCTCTTAAAAATAGTGGAGTCGGGGGATATGGGGAGAAGGCAGGAACAGGGTACTGATTGTGGATGATCAGCCATGATCACATTGAATGGCGGTGCTGGCTCGAGGGGCTGAATGGCCTCCTCCTGCACCTGTTGTCTATTGTCAAGACCTTTCCTCATCTTTCTCTCTTTGTCCCAGGGTTCCATCAGATCCACACGGAGTCTCCCTGCCCGACACAGGGCCTCCAGGTAAGGAGCTGGTGTACTCGATGATGCCGGCTTTACCCGGGCTTGTGAATGAGGTCGGGTTCAGGTTTATGACAGTCACGTGTAGCGAGGTACAGGGAACAGCTTTGTTCCGCAGCGACCCAAACACACCAGATAATACTGGACATGAATACGATCCGGTCCAACTCCAGTCCAACAGGTGGAGCAAAGGGGGAGATACAGAGCGCAGAATATAGTTCTCAGCATTGTAGCGTCAGTTCCACAGACAGAGTCCAATGTCCACAATGGGGTGGAGGTGAATGGGACAGTACCCTAGCTCATGGAAGGGCCGTTCAGAAGCCTGATGACACGGGGGAAGAAGCTGTTCCTGAGTCTGGTGGTGCGGGGCTTTCAAGCTCCTGTACCTTCTGCCGGACGGGAGCGGGGAGAAGAAGGAATGACCGGGGTGGGACAGGGACACGTCTTTGATGATATAACCATATAACCATATAACAATTACAGCACGGAAACAGGCCATCTCGGCCCTTCAAGTCCGTGCCGAACAACTTGTTTCCCTTAGTCCCACCTGCCTGCACTCATACCATAACCCTCCATACCCTTCTCATCCATATGCCTATCCAATTTATTTTTAAATGATACCAACGAACCTGCCGCCACCACTTCCACTGGAAGCTCATTCCACACCGCTACCACTCTCTGAGTAAAGAAGTTCCCCCTCATGTTACCCCGAAACCTCTGTCCCTTAATTCTAAAGTCATGTCCTCTTGTTTGAATCCTCCCTATTCTCATAGGGAAAAGCTTGTCCACATCAACTCTGTCTATCCCTCTCATCATTTTAACGACCTCTATGATGTCGGCTGCTAACTTGGACAGCTTCTTCCCAGCTGTTATCAGGCAACTGAACCATTCGACCACAACCAGAGAGCAGTGCTGAACTACTATCTACCTCATTGGAGGCCCTCGGACTATCCTTGATCGGACCTTGCTGGCTTTACCTTGCACCAAACATTATTCCCTTATCATGTGGCCGGCTCGATGACCGGTTAGCACGCAACAAAGGCTTTTCACTGTACCTCGGTACACGGGACAATGAACTGAACAGAACGATACACAAACACAGCCAAGTCAAGCTGAACGAAGATAGTTCAAGCAAAGTTTTAGAGAGGATTTAGTTTGGAGATTCAGCGCGGAAACAGGCCCTTCGGCCCATCGAGTCTGTGCCGCCCAGCAGTCACCCCATACACTAGTTCGATACTGCACTTAACGGACAATTCGCAGAAGCCAATTAACCTACAAACCTGCACGTCTTTGGAGTGTGGGAGGAAACCGGAGCACCCGGAGAAAACCCACGCAGGTCACGGGGAGAACGTGCAAACTCCGTACAGACAGCACCTGTAGTCATGGTCGAACCCGGGTCTCTGGCGCTGTGAGCCAGCAGCTCTCCCCGCTGCCAGCGCCACCGTGCTGTCCTAAATGAGAAGAATATAGTTGTCAGCATTGTAGATGTTTGGCTGTGGGTCAATCTGTTCTATGTGTGCGTGCGTGTGCGTGTGTGTGTGTGTGCAAGCGTGTGCGTGCGTGTGCGTGTGCATATATGTGTGGTGTGTGTGTGTGTGTGCGAGTGTGTGTGTGTGTGTGGTGTGTGTGTGTGTGTGGTGCGTGTGGGCGTGCGCCAGTGTGGCGTGTGTGCGTGTGTGTGCGCATGTGTGTGTGTACGCGAGTGTGGCGTGTGTGTGTGCGCGCTTGTGCATGCGTGTGTGTCTGTGCGTGTGTGTGCGTGTGTGGTGTGTGTGCGCGTGTGTGTGCGTATGCGTGTGTGCGTGTGTGTGCACGTGTGCGAGTGTGTGTGTATGCGTGTGTGGTGTGTGCGTGCGCGTGTGGTGTGTGTGCGGTGCACGTGTGTGTGCGTGCGTGTGTGCGTGCGTGTGCACGTGTGTGTGTGTATGCGTGCGTGTGCGCGTGTGTGTACGTGCGTGTGCGCGTGCGTGTGCGTGTGCGCGAGTGGTGTGTGTGCAAGTGTGTGTGTGTGTGTGGTGTGTGTGTGTGTGTGGTGTGTGTGCGTGTGTGTGAGCGTGTGCGTGTGTGTGCGTGTGCGTTGTCAGCATTGTAGATGTTTGGCTGTGAGTCAATCTGTTCTGTGTGTGCGTGTGCATATATGTGTGGTGTGTGTGCGCGTGCGTGTGTGTGCGCGTGTGCGAGTGTGTGTGTGCGTGTGTGGTGTGTGTGTGTGTGAGTGGTGCGTGTGTGCATGTGTGTGTGCGCCAGTGTGGCGTGTGTGCGTGTGTGTGCGCATGTGTGTGTGTGCGCGAGTGTGGCGTGTGTGTGCGCGTGTGTGCGTGCGAGTGTGCGTGTGTGCGTGCGAGTGTGCGTGTGCGCGTGTGTGTGTGTGGTGTGTGTGTGCGTGTGTGTGTGCGTATGCGTGTGTGGTGTGTGTGCGTGTGTGTGCACGTGTGTGAGTGTGTGTGTGTATGCGTGTGTGGTGTGTGCGTGCGCGTGTGGTGTGTGCGGTGCACGTGTGTGCGTGTGCGTGTGTGCATGTGTGTGTGCGTGCGTGTGCGCGTGTGTGTGTACGTGCGTGTGCGCGTGTGTGTGTGCGCGAGTGTGGTGTGTGCGAGTGTGTGTGGTGTGTGTGTGCGTGTGTGTGCGTGTGTGTGTGCGTGTGTGTGTGCGTGTGTGTGTGCGCGTGTGTGTGCGCGTGTGTGTGCGTGTGTGGTGTGTGCGGTGCACGTGTGCATGTGTGTTTGCGAGTGTGTGCATGTGTGGTGTGTGTGCGTGTGCGGTGTGTGCGTGTGCGGTGTGTGTGCGTGCGTGTGTGCGAGTGTGTGTGCGTGCGTGTGCGTGTGTGTGCGTGTGTGTGGTGTGCGTGCGTGTGTGTGCGAGTGTGTGCGTGTGTGGTTTGTGCGTGTGTGGTGTGTGTGTGTTTGTGCAAGTGTGTGTGTATGCGTGTGTGGTGTGTGTGCGTGTGTGCACGCGCGTGCGTGTGGTGTGTGTGCGGAGCACGTGTGCGCGTGTGTGTTTTTGTGTGTGTGCGTGTGTGCATGCCTGTGCACTTGTGCGTGTGTGTGTGTGCGTGCGTGTGCGCGTGTGTGCGCTTGCGTGTGTGCGTGCGTGTGTGCATGTGCGTGTGTGTGTACGTGCGTGAGTGTGTGCGTGAGTGTGCGTGAGTGCGCGCGTGTGTGCGCGTGTGTGTGCGCGTCTGCGTGAGTGTTCGTGAGTGCTTGCGTGTGCATGCGTTTGTGTGCGTGTGTGTGCGTGCGTGTGTGCGTGAGTGTATGCGTGTGTGTGCGCGCGTGCGTGCTTGCGTGCATGTGTGTGTACTAATTCCTCCTGCTTCAGGTAATGTCTGTTCCTGTCTGGTGGGAATGTTCCCGATCTCATTGTTCACCAGCAGTGTCTGGAATGAGTTAAGATGGGAAGTGATTTAATGCGATGGAATTCCATGCAGGGAGTATTGTTGCAGCCAGCGTCTCAAATGCATTAAATGGTTTGGATATTTTTGGAAGTTAATCATTTCATAACTTATTTACCAGAGTGTGAACGACACAAAGCTCATGATATCCAGCGTCCGCTCTGTGTAGCCGCCCCAGGAACTGTGGTCATAGAATCATTGCACAGGGCGGCACGGTGGCGCAGCGGGTAGAACTGCTGCCTCACAGCGCCACAGACCCGGGTTCCATCCTGACTATGGGTGCTGTCTGTACAGAGTTTGCACGTTCTCCCCGTGACCCGCGGGGTTTTCTCCGAGATCTTCAGTTTCCTCCCACACTCCAGAGGTTTGTAGGTTAATTGGCTTTGGTGCAAATGTAAATTGTCCCCAGTGTGTGTAGGGTAGTGTTAGTGTGCGGGGATCGCTGGTTGATGCGAACTTGGTGGGCCGAAGGGCCTGTTTCCGCGCTGTATCTCTGAACTAACTTAAACTAAACTATACGGCACAGGAGATAGACACAAAGTGCTGGAGTAACTCAGCGGGTCAGGCAGCATCTGTGGAGAACATGGATAGGTGACGTTTCACAGAGTGCTGGAGTAACTCAGCGGGTCAGGCAGCATCTGTGGAGAACATGGATAGGTGACGTTTCACAGAGTGCTGGAGTAACTCAGCGGGTCAGGCAGCATCTGTGGAGAACATGGATAGGTGACGTTTCACAGAGTGCTGGAGTAACTCAGCGGGTCAGGCAGCATCTGTGGAGAACATGGATAGGTGACGTTTCACAGAGTGCTGGGGTAACTCAGCGGGTCAGGCAGCATCTGTGAGGAGAAGGAATGGGTGACGTTTGTGATTCTGATTTGTTCTGTACCTTTTCATGCCTCTAGTTTCCCCCTCTCCCCTGACTCTCAGTCTGAAGAAGGGCCTCGACCCAAAACGTCACCCATTCCTTCTCTTCAGAGATGCTGCCTGTCCCGCTGAGTTACTCCAGCATTTTGTGTCCATCGAAACTAAACTGAACTGAACCCAGCACAGCCCAACCTAACTCAACCCAACCCAACTCAACCCAACCCAATCCGACCCGACCCGACCCAGCCCGACCCGACCCAGCCCGACCCGACCCAGCCCGAGCCAAAGCAGCCCGACCCGACCCAGCCCGACCCGACCCAGCCCGACCCGACCCAGCCCGACCCGACCCAGCCCGACCCGACCCAGCCCGACCCGACCCAGCCTAACCCAACCCAGCCTAACCCAACCCAACTCAACCCAACTCATGCCAACCCAACCAAACCCAACCCAACCCAACCCAACACAACTCAGCCCAGCCCGACCCAACCCAACCCAACCCAGCCTAACCCAACCCAACCCAACTCAACCCAACTCATGCCAACCCAAACAAACTCAACCCAACCCAACTCAACCCAACTCATGCCAACCCAACCAAACCCAATCCAACCCAACCCAACACAACACATCCCAGCCCGACCCAGCCCAGCCCGATCCAGCCCAGCCCGACCCAGCCCAGCCCGACCCAGCCCGACCCAACCAAACTGAACTGAACTGAGGTAAAGTGTTTCCTTTCAGGAGTGTGAGCCTGACATACAAGATGGAGGAGAGGTCGGACCTGCAGCTGACATACATCACCGAGAGAATCATCTCCGTGTGCGTCCCCAGCAGTGTGGAGGAGCAGAGTTACCACGACAGCCTGAAGGAAATCACCCAGATGCTCACGTGCAAACACGGCAAGAACTACCTGGTTAGTTCTGCATCGTTGCTTTCCAGCTCTATCTGAAATGGACAGGTTTGGAGGGATACGGGCCAAACGCGGGCAGGTGGGACGAGTGTAGATGGGACATGTTGGCCTGTGGGCAAGTTGGGCCGAAGGTTGTATCACTCTTCTCGTTCCTGAAGTTCACCGTATCTTCACGATCTAACTAAACCTCTCTATATTTCTCTCTGTATCTCTAAACAAACGATGGTACTGTTCCATCAATCTCCAGACAGACACAAAACGCTGCAGTGACTCAGCGGGACAGGCAGCATCTCCGGAGAGAAGGAATCTCTGAAGAAAGGTGTCGGCACGAAACGTCATCCATTCCTCCTCTCCACAGATGCTGCCCGTCCCGCTGAGTTACTCCAGCTTTTGGTGTCTATCTTTGGTTTAAACCAACATCTGCAGTTCCTTCCAACACGTTCTATGTTTCTACACGTTCTTGTGGGGCAAGGACAGCAAAGGTGAACGCAGGACGCTCCCTCTACAACATCCCATCACTCACTGTGTTAATCTATGATGAGCGTTTGTCGGCACTGGGCCTGTACTCACTGGAGTTTAGAAGGATGAGGGGGGACCTCATTGTAACGTACAGAATAGTGAAAGGCCCGGATACAGTGGATGTGGAGAGGATGTTTCCACTAGTGGGAGAGTCTAGGACCAGAGGGCACAGCCTCAGAATTAAAGGACGTTCTTTTAGGAAGGAGATGAGGAGGAATTTCTTTAGCCAGAGGGCGGTGAATCTGTGGGATTCTTTGCCACAGACGGCTGTGGAGGCCACAAGTCAGTGGATATATTTAAGGCAGAGATAGATAGATTGTTGATCAGTGCGGGTGTCAGGGGTTACGGGGAGAAGGCAGGAGAATGGGGTTAGGAGGGAGAGATAGATCAGCCATGATTGAATGGTGGAGTAGACTCGATGGGCCGAATGGCCTAATTCTGTCCTATCCCTCATGACCTTATGACAGATTAAATGTTATCTCCGCAATCACTCGAAGTTTGTAGATCATATCAAGTATAGTTTAGTTTGGTATAGAGTTAAGGCACGAAAACAGGCCCTTCGGCCCATCGAGCCCTCACCGATGAGCGATAACCGCACATTAACACTATCCTACACACACTCGAGACAATTCTTTAGAATTTTACTGAAACTAATTAACCTACAAACCTGCACGTCTTTGGAGTGTGGGAGGAAACCGGAGCACCCGGAGAAAACCCACGCAGGTCACGGGGAGATCGTGCAAACTCCGTACAGACAGCACCTGTAGTCAGGATCAATAGACAATAGGTGCAGGAGTAGGCCATTCGGCCCTTCGAACCAGCACCGCCATTCAATGTGATCATGGCTGATCATCCCCAATCAGTACCCCATTCCTGCCCCCTCCCCATATCCCCTGACTCCGCTATCTTTAAGAGCCCTATCGAGCTCTCTCTTGAAAGCATCCAGCGAACCGGCCTCCACCGCCCTCTGAGGCAGAGAATTCCACAGACTCACAACTCTCTGTGAGAAAAAGTGTTTCCTCATCTCTGTTCTAAATGGCCGACCTCTTATTCTTAAACTGTGTGTGTGTGTGGCCCCTGGTTCTGGTCTCCCCCAACATCGGGAACATGTTTCCTGCCTCTAGCTTGTCCTTTATTCGGCTTTATTCTTTGGAGCGCAGAAGGTAAAGGGGGGACTTGATTGAGGTCTTTAAAATGATGAAAGGGATAGACAGAGTTGACGTGGATAAGCTTTTCCCATTGAGGGTAGGGAAGATTCAAACAAGAGGGCATGACATGAGAATTAAGGGACAGAAGTTTAGGGGTAACATGAGGGGGAACTTCTTTACTCAGAGTGGTGGCTGTGTGGAATGATCTTCCTGCAGAAGTGGTGGAGGCAGGATCGATTTTAACATTTAAAAGTAAAGTGGATAGGTATATGGACGGGAAGGGAATGGAGGGGCATGGTCTGAGTGCAGGTAGATGGGACTAGGGGAAAATAAATGGTTGGCACGGACTGGAAGGGCCGAGAGGGCCTGTTTCCGTGCTGTAATTGTTATATGGTTATAGGCATGAAATTCTGGAGTAACTCAGCGGGTCAGGCAGCATCTCTGGAGAGAAGGAATGGGCGACGTTTTGGGTCGAGACGCTTCTTCTGACTGCAGACACATCATTCCTAATCGATGGCCACGTGTTGGAGAGTCTCCAGCAGAGGTCCCACCAGATCAGGGCATCTGCACCCTCACCCACCTGGGACCTCTGCACACGGTCGGAGATTCCTCACGGATGCTCATTCCTCCATCTACACCTCACGCTGCCTCGACAAGGCCAGCAGCCCGGACCATCGCACAAACCAACCTCCCTCCCATCGCCTCCATCTACACCTCACGCTGCCTCGACAAGGACAGCAGCCCGGACCATCGCACAAACCAACCTCCCTCCCATCGCCTCCATCTACACCTCACGCTGCCTCGACAAGGCCGGCAGCCCGGACCATCACACAGACCAACCTCCCTCCGATCGCCTCCATCTACACCTCACGCTGCCTCGACAAGGCCAGCAGCATCATCAAGGACCAGTCTCACCCCCGGTCACTCCCTCTTCTCCCCTCTCCCATCGGGCAAGAGGTACAGAAGTGTGAAAACGAACGCACGCACACCTCCAGATTCAGGGACAGTTTCTTCCCGGCTGTTATCAGGCAACTGAACCGTCCTCTCACCAACTAGAGAGCGGTCCTGACCTCCCATCCACCTCATTGGTGACCCTCGGACTATCCTTGACCGGACTTTGCCGGCTTTACCTTGCACTAAACGTGATTCCCTTCATCCTGTATCTGTACACTGTGGACGGCTCGATTGTAATCATGTATTGTCTTTCCGCTGGCTGGTTAGCGCGCAACAAAGGCTTTTCACTGTACCTCGGTACACGGGACAATAGACTAGACTGGACTGAATCGATGCTGGTACCCAGAGTGGGGGATTGGTCGGAACAGCATTGGAGGGGTGAGGGACAGAGCGGTGGGGACTGGGGATCCCCCTGAAGTAATGTCCCCCCTCCTCACTAACCCCCCCACCACCCCCTTCTCTCTCATTGACCTTTTGGGTAGACGCACAGAGTCTCTTGCCCAGAGTAGGGGAGTCGAGGACCAGAGGACACGGGTTCAAGGTGAAGGGGAAAAGATTTAATAGGAATCTGAGGGGTAACTTTTCCACACAGAGGGTGGTGGGTGTATGGAACGAGCTGCCGGAGGAGGTAGTTGAGGCTGGGACTATCCCAACGTTTAAGGAACAGTTATACAGGTACATGGATAGGACAGGTTTGGAGGGATATGGGCCAAACGCAGGCCGGTGGGACTAGTGTAGCTGGGGCATGTTGGCCAGCGTGGGCAAGTTGGGCCGAAGGGCCTGTTTCCGTGCTGGATCACTGTGTGACTCTCTCTCTTTCTCTCTCTCTTCAGCTCTTCAACCTGTCAGAGCGGCAGCATGACATCACCGCCTTCACCCCCACGGTAAGGAGTGATCCCTGACCTCCGCACGCTGACCCACCCCGGGGCAGGGGCAGGGTCAGGGGTGAGGACCAGACGGGGGGGGTGGGAATAGAAGGGACGGTGACGGAGAGGGGATTTGTTGGACTGGTTGAGTTTGTCGGTGAGGAGTCGGGGGTGAGGGGTCAGGATGAGGAATCGGGGTGAGGGGTTGGACGTGAGGGGTCGGGGTGAGGGGTTGGAGGTGAGGAGTCGGGGTGAGGGGTTGGAGGTGAGGAGTCGGGGGTGAGGGGTCAGGATGAGGAATCGGGGTGAGGGGTTGGAGGTGAGGGGTTGGAGGTGAGGGGTCGGGGTGAGGGGTTGGAGGTGAGGAGTCGGGGTGAGGGGTTGGAGGTGAGGAGTCGGGGGTGAGGGGTCAGGATGAGGAATCGGGGTGAGGGGTTGGAGGTGAGGGGTTGGAGGTGAGGGGTCGGGGTGAGGGGTTGGAGGTGAGGAGTCGGGGGTGAGGAATCTGGGTGAGGGGTCGGAGGTGAGAGGTCGGGGTGAGGAATCGGGGTGAGGGGTTGGAGGTGAGGGGTCGGGGTGAGGGGTCAGGGGTCAGGATGAGGAATAGGGGTGAGGGGTCGGAGGTGAGAGGTCGGGGGTGAGGAATCGGGGTGAGGAGTTGGAGGTGAGGGGCGGGGTGGGTGTGAGAGGTCGGGGTGAGGGGTTTGGAGTCGGGGGTGAGGGGTCGGGGGTGAGGGGTCTTGGGCTGACTGACCGGCGGACCGGTGCTGTTGCAGGTGGAGGAGTTTGGGTGGCCGGAGCTGCACGCGCCCCCCCTGGACAAACTGTGCCGGGTTTGTAAGACCATCGACACCTGGCTCCACAGCCGGCCCCAGCACGTGGTGGTCCTGCACAACCGGGTAACAGAGACCCCTACCCCCCCTCCCCGGAGAGAGAATCCCCCCCCCGGACCCCGCTGACCCCTTCGCTGACCCCCCTCCCCTCCCCCAGCACGTGGCCATCCTACACAGCCGGCTAACGGCCCCCCCCTTATCCCCTCCCCCGACCCCCTCCCTCGCCCCTGTAACCTATCCATGTTCTCCACAGATGCTGCCTGACCCGCTGAGTTACTCCAGCACTCTGTGAAACGTCACCTATCCATGTTCTCCACAGATGCTGCCTGACCCGCTGAGTTACTCCAGCACTCTGTGAAACGTCACCTATCCATGTTCTCCACAGATGCTGCCTGACCCGCTGAGTTACTCCAGCACTCTGTGAAACGTCACCTATCCATGTTCTCCACAGATGCTGCCTGACCCGCTGAGTTACTCCAACATTTCATGCCTACATTCACCCGCCAGCCAGCTTCACGATTCCTTGTGTTCCTTGCGTCTCCGTGGACCCCCCCCCACCGCTGAGTTGTCACGTCCCCCCTCCCTGTTGCGTTGATGCCTCGTTCCTCCCCTCCCTTGTTTGGCTCACAGAGTGATACATTTGTGGAAACAGGCCCTTCGGCCCAACTTGCCCACACCGGCCAACATGCCCCATCTACACTGGTCCCACCTGCCTGCGTTTGGTCCATATCCCTCAAAACTTGTCCTATCCATGTACCTGTCTAACTGTTTCTTAAACGTTGGGATAGTCCCAGCCTCAACTACCTCCTCCGGCAGCTCGTTCCATACACCCACCACCCTCTGTGTGGAAAAGTTACCCCTCAGATTCCTATTCCCTTCGAGCCAGCACCGCCATTCAATGTGATCATGGCTGATCATCCCCAATCAGTACCCCGTTCCTGCCTTCTCCCCATATCCCCTGACTCCGCTATCTTTAAGTGCCCTATCTAGCTCTCTCTTGAAAGTATCCAGAGAACCCACCTCTACTGCCCTCTGTGAGAAAAAGTGTTTCCTCATCTCCGTTCTAAATGGCTTACCCCTTATTCTTAAACTGTGACCCCTGGTTCTGGACTCCCCCAACAGCGTGTCCAAACCCTTAATAATCTTATATGTTTCAATGAGATTTTCTCTCATCCTTCTAAACTCCAGAGTATACAAGTCCAGCCGCTCCATTCTCTCAGCATATGACAGTCCCGCCATCCCGGGAATTAACCTTGTAAACCTACGCTGCACTCCCTCAATAGCAAGAATGTCCTTCCTCAAATTAGCGGACCAAAACTGCACACAATACTCCAGGTGTGGTCTCACTAGGGCCCTGTACAACTGCAGAAGGACCTCTTTGCTCCCATATTTGATTCCTCTTGTTATAAAGGCCAACATGCCATTCGCTTTCTTCACTGCCTGCTGTACCTGCATGCTTACTTTCATAGACTGATGTGCAAGGACCCCCAGATCCCGTTGTACTTCCCCTTTTCCCAACTTGACGTCATTTAGATAGTAATCTGCCTTCCTGTTTTTGCTACCAAAGTGGATAACCTCACATTTATCTGCATTAAACTGCATCTGCCATGCATCTGCCCACTCCCCCAACCTGTCCAAGTCACCCTGCATTCTCATAGCATCCCCCTCACAGTTCACACTGCCACCGAGCTTTGTGTCATCTGCAAATTTGCTAATGTTACTTTGAATCCCTTCATCCAAATCATTGGTGTATATTGTAAATAGCTGCGGTCCCAGCACCGAGCCTTGCGGTACCCCACTAGTCACTGCCTGCCATTCTGGAAGGGACCCGTTAATCCCTACTCTTTGTTTCCTGTCTGCCAACCACTTCTCTATCCATGTCAGCACTCTACCCCCAATACCATGTGCCCCACTTTGCCCACTAATCTCCTATGTGGGACCTTATCAAATGTTTTCTGAAAGTCCAGGTACACTACATCCACTGGCTCTCCTTGTCCATTTTCCTAGTTACATCTTCAAAAAATTCCAGAAGATTAGTCAAACATGATTTCCCCTTCGTAAATCCACGCAGTGATCATGGCTGATCATCCCCAATCAGTATGTTCAAGAAGGAACTGCAGATGCTGGAAAATCGAAGGTAGACAAAAGTGCTGGAGAAACTCAGTGGCTGTTGCCGCACCCGCTTAGTTTCTACAGCATTTTTGTCCGTCCCCAATCAGTGCCCGTTCCTGCCTTCTCCCCATATCCCCCGTCTCCGGCAACAACTGGCAACATCCTCTCTGTTCCGTTTCCTCCGGCGCTCCAGGGAAGTGTATCGAGCGGTGGGAATGGGGCACATGCGTGGGAATGACCGACTTGTTTCATTGTGACAGGGGAACAACGGGCGCACGGGAGTGGTGATCGCAGCCTACATGTACTACAGTAACATCTCTGCCAGGTAAGCCTGATGTCTACAGCCTTGGTTCCCTTGCATGCAAAGGTGTTCCCCCATGTTGGGGGAGTCCAGAACCAGGGGCCACAGTTTTAGAACGGCTGGCTTGTACACTCTGCAGTTTAGAAGGATGAGAGGGGATCTCATTGAAACATATAAGATTATTAAGGGTTTGGACACGCTAGAGGCAGGAAACATGTTCCCGATGTTGGGGGAGTCCAGAACCAGAGGCCACAGTTTAAGAATAAGGGGTAAGCCATTTAGAACGGAGACGGAGA
>CAUPSL010000200.1:0-75000 GCA_963514005.1 Raja brachyura
GCTTCAATGATGATGTACACATTGAACCTTATTTCACTGCAGTCCAGTGTGTGCTAGTCATGAATCTATGGTGTTTCATGTACATTACATGCGCTCGCAGTTTAAGGAGGAGCCCCCCTTTTCCCCACAGTGTGTGTGTGTGTAAGGGCAAGTCAGTAGGGTACCTGTTCTGGATTTGGCCAGCCCCATGCTGTGAAGGCGAGGCAGTGGCCGGAGTCCCCAAGTCAGGCTCCGAGCCCCGCAGTGCAGCGACCCAGGGAGCCGGGCTCCGAGCAGCGAGAACGCGGTGGAGACTCCACTCTCAGTGTAAACAATCGGCGGGACGGGCCCCGTCACCAATGGGACCGCTGATGTCACTGTGGATCCCCCACCCTCAACCCTGCACCCCCCACCCCCCCCCCCCCCACCCCACCCAACACCCCCCACCAATCCACCTTGCAACTTCTCATCACTTCAAAACCCAATTTTCCTTTCAGACCCAAGTCAGTCAAAAGAGTCAAAGGAGGAACAGCTCACTGTGCAGGATGGAACTGCAGATGCTGGTTTGCACCGAAGGTAGACACAAAATGCTGGAGTAACTCGGCGGGACCTCTGGAGACCAAACAATATCGACCTGAAAGCGAGGGGTGACGTTTCGGGTCAAGACCCTTCTTTGGACTCAGGGGAGAGGGAGGCACAGAGATAAGGAGGTGCTAGGTGTGAAAACGAGACATCAAAAGTGTGGATCTTATGTAAACTTACACAATTCTTAGGGGGCTAGATGCAGGAAGATTGTTCCCGATGTTGGGGAAGTCCAGAACAAGGGGTCACACAATTTTAAGGATAAGGGGGAAATCTTTCAGGACCGAGATGAGAAATAAAAAATTTCACACCGAGAGTGGTGAGTCTGTGGAATTCTTTGACACGGAAGGTAGTTGAGGCCAGTTCATTAGCTATATTTAAGAGGGAGTTAGATGGGGCCCTTGTGGCTAAAGGGATCAGGGGGGATGGAGAGAAGGCAGGTACGGGATACTGAGTTGGATGATCAGCCATGATCATATTGAATGGCGGTGCAGGCTCGAAGGGCCGAATGGCCTACTCCTGCACCTAATTTTCTATGTTTCTATGTCACCTATTCGTTCGTTCCATAGATGCTGCCTCACCCGCGTAGTTTCTCCAGTATTTATGTCCACCGAAGATAACGATGAATATATTTCAACTACATTTTCCTTGAACCTCATCTCTTTTGCTGTCTCGTTTTCACACCTTACCCTTCCTTATCTCTGTGTCTCCCTCTCCTCTGACTCTCAATCTGAAGAAGGGTCTCGACTCGAAACGTCATTCCTTCCTTCCATCCAGAGGTGCTGCCTGTCCTGCTGAGTTACCCCAGCAGTTTTGTGTCTATCTTTGGTCCACATGCAAAACCTTTTGTTTTATCAACTAAACAGCACAGTGAGACCCTAACCTGGGATATTCCTCAGATAGACACAAAGTGCTGGAGTAACTCAGCGGGACAGGCAGCATCCCTGGAGAGGAGGAATGGGTGACGTTTCGGGTCAAGACCCTTCTTCCGACTCAGGGGAGAGAGAGGCACAGAGATAAGGAGGTGTTAGGTGTGAAAATGAGACATCAAAAGAGAAAGGGGTTGACGGGAAATGTTAAATAGATGATTATTAGCTAGGAGAGGGTGGCAACGAAGCATAAAGAGATAGCAAACTGATTATATTTTCTCTCTTTTGATATCTCGTTTTCACATACTTTACCCTTCTTATCCGTGTGTCTCCCTCTCCCCTGACTCTCAGTCTGAAGAAGGGTCTTGACCCAGAACATCACTCGCTCCTTCTATCCGGAGGTGCAGTCTATCCCGCAAATTCCAGTGATAGACACAAAGTGTTGGAATAACTCAGCAGGTCAGGCAGCGTCTCTGGAGGACAAGAAATAGGAGTCGCTTCAGGTCGAGACCCATCTCCGGTTTAGTTTAGAGATAAAGCGTGGAAACAGGCCCTTCGGCCCACCCAGTCCCCCCTGACCAGCGATCCCCACACACTATCAATCTCCAAATTAAAAATACCCACTTTAAAAAGTTCCTGGTGCCTTCTGTAAATTATTTGTCTGCCCAAAGTTAGATACCTTCTGGCGGCACGGAGGCGCAGCGGTAGAATCGCTGCCTCACAGCGCCAAAGGCCCAGGTTCGATCCTGACTACGGGTGCTGTCTGTATGGATTTTGTACGTTCTCAACGTGACCACGTGGGTTTTCTCCACGCCAGCACCACCATTCAATATGATCATGGCTGATCATGGCCCCATTCCTGCTTTTTCCCCAAATCGCTTGATTCCTTTAGCCCTGTTAGGCGCTTCCCCCCCTGGTGAATGCTTTGTTTCCCTCCTGAGTGCAGGCCCCGTGGCTGGGAGTCAGGAGTCAAGGGGTTAAGGACTCCTGTGCCCGATTGGCCAAGCTGCCTCAGGTGACGGGTGACTCATCGGAAGCTTAAATACCGGGAGTTCCCAGAATTCTCTCTCTTCTTCATCGACCCTGACTAGTGAACAGGCTGCCGGTCTGAGCTGCAAGAGGCCTGGCCACATGGCATAGAACATTGTGTATTGTTAACTATATTTGTCATTTAATGTTGTATTGGGACGGATAAGGGCTGACCTGAGGGTTTTCGTGTATTTTGTTTCAGGGTTATCTCCATTTAGGCAGGTTAGAGACTCTGGTTCGACGGTCCATTGCGAGGCTGGCTGGAGCACTGTTATATTTGGTTTGTTAGTTGATTCTTGTCCCTGACTGTTGTTTGATTCAGGTTCCGGTTTTTGTCTTCTTTTAACTAAATTAAAGACTATTTTCTTAAACTTGAACCTGGTTCTTGATTATGTTATGTGGCTCTGAGGTACCTGCCATCGGGAGTCGTAACAGCCCGAAGAGCTAAATCTGACTCTCTCCTGAAAACATCCAGTGAATTGACCTAAACTGCCTTCCATGGTGGTGAATTCCACAGATTCACAACTCTCTGGGTGAAAAAGCTTTCCTCATCTCAGTCCCAAATGGCCTACCCCTTATACTTACACTGTGACCCCTGGTTCTGGACGGTCTGTCTGTCTGTCTGTCTGTCTGTCTGTCTGTCTGTCTGTCTGTCTGTCTGTCTGTCTGTCTGTCTGTCTGTCTGTCTGTCTGTCTGTCTATCTATCTATCTCCGCTCATCTTGACCACTTCCGATCTGCATTGTTTTTAAATTTGTGCAAAACCGGTACCCTATATCGCTAGGATTTTTTCGCCACCTTACTCACCGTTCTCTGCTCCAAGCGCACCGAGTTTTGTTCCGATCGGTGAAATATTAGAAAAGTTATTGGTCTGTTAAGCATACAAATTAGCCAGAAAAAGCAACCTACCAGAGGACTGGGAGAAATTCAGAGTCCAGCAGAGGAGGACAAAGTGCTTAATTAGGAGAGGGAAAATAGATTATGAAAGAAAACTGGCAGGGAACATAAAAACTGACTGCTAAAATTTTTATAGATATGTGAAGAGAAAAAGATTAATTAAAACAAATGTAGGTCCCTTGCAGTCAGAAACAGGTGAATTGATCATGGGGAACAAGGACATGGCAGACCAATTGAATAACTACTTTGGTTCTGTCTTCACTAAGGAAGACATAAATAATCTGCTGGAAATAGCAGGGGACCGGGGGTCAAATGAGATGGAGGAACTGAGTGAAATCCAGGTTAGCCGGGAAGTGGTGTTAGGTAAATTGAATGGATTAAAGGCCGATAAATCCCCAGGGCCAGATAGGCTGCATCCCAGAGTACTCAAGGAAGTGGCCACAGAAATAGTGGATGCATTAGTGATCATTTTTCAAAACTCCTTAGATTCTGGAGTAGTTCCTGAGGAATGGAGGGTAGCTAATGTAACCCCACTTTTTAAAAAAGGAGGGAGAGTGAAAAACGGGGAATTACAGACCAGTTAGTCTAGCATCGGTAGTGGGGAAACTGCTAGAGTCAGTTATTAAAGATGGGATAGCAGCACATTTCGAAAGTGGTGAAATCATTGGACAAAGTCAGCATGGATTTACGAAAGGTAAATCATGTCTGACAAATAATAGAATTTTTCGAGGATGTAACTAGTAGCGTGGATAAGGGAGAACCAGTGGATGTTTTATATCTGGACTTTCAGAAGGCTTTTGACAGGGTCCCACATAAGAGATTAGTATACAAACTTAAAGCACACGGTGTTGGCGGTTCAGTATTTATGTGGATAAAGAACTGGCTAGCAGACAGGAAGCAAAGAGTAGGAGTAAACGGGTCCTTTTCAGAATGGCAGGCAGTGACTAGTGGGGTACCGCAAGGCTCAGTGCTGGGACCCCAGCTATTTACAATATATATTAATGATTTGGACGAGGGAATTGAATGCAACATCTCCAAGTTTGCGGATGACACTAAGCTGGGGGGCATTGTTAGGTGTGAAGAGGATGCTAGGAGGCTGCAAGGTGACTTGGATAAGCTGGGTGAGTGGGCAAATGCATGGCCGACGCAGTATAATGTGGATAAATGTGAGGTTATCCACTTTGGTGGCAAAAACAGGAGGGTAGACTATTATCTGAATGGTGGCCGATTAGGAAAAGGGGAGATGCAACGAGACCTGGGTGTCATGGTACACCAGTCATTGAAAGTAGGCATGCAGGTGCAGCAGGCCGTGAAGAAAGCGAATGGTATTTTAGCATTCATAGCAAAAGGATTTGAGTATAGGAGCAGGGAGTTTCCACTGCAGTTGTACAGGGTTTTGGTGAGACCACACCTGGAGTATTGCATACAGTTTTGGTCTCTAAATCTGAGGAAAGACATCTTTGCCATAGAGGGGGTACAGAGAAGATTCACCAGACTGATTCCTGGGATGTCAGGACTTTCATATGAGGAAAGACTGGATAGACTCAGCTTGTACTCACTAGAATTTAGAATATTGAGAGGGGATCTTATAGAAATTTACAAAATTCTTAAGGGGTTGGACAGGCTAGATGCAGGAAGATTGTTCCCGATGTTGGGGAGGTCCAGAACAGGACACGGGTCACAGTTTAAGGATAAGGGGGAATTCCTTTAGGACTGAGATGAGGAAAACATTTTTCACACAGAGAGTGGTGGGTCTCTGGAATTCTCTGCCACAGAAGGTAGTTGAGGCCAGTTCATTGGCTATATTTAAGAGGGAGCTAGATGTGGCCCTTGTGGCTAAAGGGATCAGGGGGTATGGAGAGAAGGCAGGTATGGGATACGGAGTTGGATGATCAGCCATGATCATATTGAATGGCGGTGCAGGCTCGAAGGGCCGAATGGCCTACTCCTGCACCTATTTTCTGTTTCTATGTTATTCGCCAGGACGGTTTACGCCCCTTCCGGCGACCGCTATTTATCGCGAGAATAAAGCTGAAGCAGCGTAGTGAGCAGAGTGCGAGCGGGGGCTGTGTTCTGTACTCTGAGAGCGGCGGCCCACACCACCCGCTCCCATATACACCCCCTCCCCTAAATCCACAACCACCCACCCCACATTACCCGCCCTCCCCTACACCCCCTACACCCACCCCCTCCCCCACACCCCCCTCCCCCACACCCGCCCTCCCCCGCACCCCCCCTCCCCCACACTCCAACACACTCCCTTCCTACCACACACATCCCCTCCCCTACCCCCAACATCCCCCTCCCTCACACCCCCCCTCCCCCACACCCCCCTCCCCCACACCCCCCTCCCCTATACCCCCCCTCCCCCACACCCCCCTCCCCTATACCCCCTCCCCCACACTCCAACACACTCCCCCCTACCACACACATCCCCTCCCCTACCCCCAACACCCCCCTCCCTCACACCAACCCTCCCCCACACCCCCCCTCCACCCACCCCCCTCACCCCAATCCCACCACCCCTCCCCTCAACAGTAAACCAATCAAGACCAATAATGTAACATGGGCAGAGTGCTGAGTAATACAAGAAGAACAGAGGACTTTAAAATGTTTGCCAGGTTAATTAAAGATCCATGTATACCACATTGCCACCACACTTAATGTGCTCGAATGGGTGCAGAGAAGATTTACAAGGATGGAACCTTCATTCAACTTATCCATTCTGACCAACATGCCCCATCTACACTAGTCCCATTTGGCTGTGTTTGGCCCATCTCTCTCTAAACCTGTCCTATCCAAGTACCTGTCTATATGTCTTTTAAATGTTGTTACACTACCTGCCTCAACTACCTCCTCTTGCAGCTCATTCCATACATCCACCATCTTATAACATATAACCATATAACCATATAACAATTACAGCACGGAAACAGGCCTTCTCGGCCCTTCCAGTCCGTGCCGACCATTTATTTTCCCCTAGTCCCATCTACCTGCACTCAGACCATACCCCTCCATTCCCTTCCCGTCCATATACCTATCCACTTTACTTTTAAATGTTAAAATCGATCCTGCCTCCACCACTTCTGCTGGAAGATCATTTCGCACAGCCACCACTCTCTGAGTAAAGAAGTTCCCCCTCATGTTACCCCTAAACTTCTGTCCCTTAATTCTCATGTCATGCCCTCTTGTTTGAATCTTCCCTACCCTCAATGGGAAAAGCTTATCCACGTCAAAGTGAAAGCTTATCCACATGTTCTAAGTGAAAAGGTTGCCCTTTAGGTTCCTATTAAATATTTTTCCTCTCACCTTAAACCCATGTGCACAGGTTCTGGATTCCCCTTCTTTGAGAAAAGACTCTATGAGATCATCCCTCAGCCTTCTGCACTCCAAGGAGTAAAGTCCTATCCTGTCCAATGTCTCCCAATGGCTCAGACCCTCGAGTCTTGGCAACATCCTTGTAATTCTTCTCTGTGCTCTTTCCAGCTTAATGGCATCCGATAGCAGGGTGACTACAACTTCATGCATGCGCTAAATGTGATAAGGATAGTGTTAGTGTGCGGGGATCGCTGGTCAGTGCGGATTCGGTGGGCCGAAGGGCCTGTTTCCACGCTGTATCTCTAAACTAAATGTTTCATGGCACCCATACCTAAGTAATTGCACCTCCTGGCTCCAATGAATAAGGCCTCACGTCCTTCATCGGTAACCTTTGAACATTGATCTGCCAATGTACAAAACCAATATGAGTCTGAAGAAGGGTCTCGACCCGAAACGTTGCCTATCTCCTTCGCTCCTTAGATGCTGCTGCACCCGCTGAGTTTCTCCAGCTTTTTGTGCAACCACCAATATTAGCAAAACATGCGGAAAACGTAATTAGAATGAAGCACGGGATGGCCAGGCTGCCGTTTATCTCTCAATGGTGCAATAAACTAGTAGAACAAATATCAAAGGGAACAGAAGTATCTGGGCCTTCCATCCTACTCCACCACTCATTAAGATCATGGCTGATCTTCTTAGATAGACGCAAAATTCTGGAGTAATGCAGTAGGCCAGGCAGCATCTCTGGAGAAAAGGACAAGGTGATGTTTCTTGTCGAGATCCTTGCTCAGAATGCCGATCTTCTACCTCATCTAGCGTAAAGGCATGCGGGGAATAGATAGGGTGAATGCACGGAGTCTTTACCCAGAGTAGAGAGTCAAGAAGCAGAGGACGTAGGCTTAAGGTGTGAGGTGCAAGATAGGGCAATGTTTTTACACAGAGGGTGATGGGTCAAGCTGCCAGAGGAGGTAGTCGAGGCAGATACAATGGCAGTATTTAAAAGATACTTGGACAGGTACATTGATAGGGAAGGTTTAGAGGGAAATGGGTCACATGCAGGCTAATGGGACTAGCTTAGATGGGGGCATCTTGGTCGACACGGAAGAGTTGGGCTGAAGAGCCTGTTGTATGACTCTCTGACCCTATGACATACGCCTCGTGTAATGGGATATCTGGGCATAGGTAAATAGTATGTAGTGTTAAATTACATCGTGTGATGTTATAATGCATAGTAACACATGAGCGGAATGGTGGTGCAGCGGTAGTGTTGATGCCTTACAGTGCTTGCAGAGCCAGAGACCCAGGTTCGATCCCACTACGGGTGCTGCCCGTGCGGAGTTTGCACGCTCTCCCCGTGACCGCGCCGGTTTTCTCCGAAATCTTCGGTTTCATCCCGCACTCCAAAGACGTACAGGTTGGTCGGTTAATTGGCTCGGGTTCGTATACGGTATAATTGTAAATTGTCCCCAGTGTGTGTAGGCTTGTATTAATGTGCCGGATAAAACCCAGGCAGTCACAGGGAGAACGTGCAAAGTGCCCACAGTCAGCAGCGGAGGTCGGGATCGAACCCTGGTCCTTGGCGCTGTGAGACAGTGGCTCTACCAACTGCGCCACTGTGCCGTCTCATTCTTGTGAGTCTCCAAACCTGTGGTCATAGATATCGGTCTGTTTGGTGGGGAACTCACCCTCTCCACCTGCAGGCGAGAGGGAGAATATTCTGTTACCGTGAGAGGAATTCAATTAGAAAGGTAGACACAAAATACTGAAGTTACTCAGCGGGTCAGGCAGCATCTGCACGTAAGGAATGGGTGACATTTGGGGTCGATGCCCTTCTTCAGACTAGTATGGGAGATACAGACGATGACGTAGAGAGTCTGGAGAAGGGTCTCGACCCAAAACGTCACCCATTCCGTCTCTCCTGAGATGCTGCCTGTCCCACTGAGTTACTCCAGCTTTTTATGTCTATCTTCGATTTAAACCAGCATCTGCCGTTCCGTCTTACACATGATGTAGAGAGATCCTTCCTGCACAATTCAATCCTGAAATAGTGAGATGACATGTCAGATTGTTTAAGAAAGAACCGCAGATGCTGGAAAAATCGAAGGTGGATAAAAATGCTGGAGAAACTCAGCGGGTGAGGCAGCATCTATGGAGCGAAGG
This sequence comes from Raja brachyura, assembly GCA_963514005.1. The sequence goes on from CAUPSL010000200.1 coordinate 8,834, forward strand.
AATAGGTGACGTTTCGGGTCGAGGCCCTTCTTCAGACTGATGCGACCTCCACATCAGTCTGAAGAAGGGTCTCGACCCGAAACGTCACCTATTCCTTCGCTCCATAGATGCTACCTCACTTGCTGAGTTTCTCCAGCATTTTTGACATGTCAGATTAATCAGACTAATTGAAAATTGCAAAAAATGACCTGTTATGTATTTCCAACAATTTTATTCAGGCTATCTGCTCCTTTTTCGTTAGTTTAGTTTAGTTTATTATTGTCATGTGTACTGAGGTGCAGTGAGAAGCTTGTTTTTGCACGCTATCCAGTCAGTGAAAATACTCAACATGATTACAATCAATCCTTCCAAGTATACAGATACAGTATAAAGGGAATAACATTCAGTGTTCAAGTGAGTTCATTGTCGTGTGTCCCTGATAGGACAATGAAATTCTTGCTTTGTTTCAGCACAACAGAACATAGTAGGCATTGACTACAAAACAGATCAGTGTGTCCATATACCATTATATAAATACATACGCACATGAATAATAGGTTATTAATGATCAGAGTTTTGTCCGAGCCAGGTTTAATAGCTGCAAGACAAAGTCCAGTAAAGTCCGATTAAAAATGTTAAATAGTAATGTTAAAATTGTACAAGGCATTGGTGAGACCAATTCTGGAGTATGGTGTACAATTCTGGTCGCCTAATTATAGGAAGGATGTCAACAAAATAGAGAGAGTACAGAGGAGATTTACTAGAATGTTGCCTGGGTTCCAGCAACTAAGTTACAGAGAAAGGTTGAACAAGTTAGGTCTTTATTCTTTGGAGCGCAGAAGGTTAAGGGGGGACTTGATTGAGGTCTTTAAAATGATGAAAGGGATAGACAGAGTTGATGTGAATAAGCTTTTCCCATTGAGGGTAGGGAAGATTCAAACAAGAGGGCATGACATGAGAATTAAGGGACAGAAGTTTAGGAGTATCATGAGGGGGAACTTCTTTACTCAGAGAGTGGTGGCTGTGTGGAATGATCTTCCAGCAGAAGTGGTGGAGGCAGGATCGATTTTAACATTTAAAAGTAAAGTGGATAGGTATATGGACGGGAAGGGAATGGAGGGGTATGGTCTGAGTGCAGGTAGATGGGACTAGGGGAAAATAAATGGTCGGCACGGACTGGAAGGGCCGAGAAGGCCTGTTTCCGTGCTGTAATTGTTATATGGTTATATGGTTATAAATAGTCTGCGAGTCTTCAATGAGGTTGATGGGAGGTCAGGTCTGCTCTCTCGCTGGTGGTAGGATGGTTCAGTTGCCTGATAACAGCTGGGAAGAAACTGTCCCTGAATCTGGAGGTGTGCGTTTTCACCCATTTATTACCTCTTGACTGATGGGTGAGGGGGGGGGGGGGGGGGGGGTGGAGGGGGAATGACTGGGGTGAGACTAGTCCTTGATTTTGCTGGTGCTCATATTTCAGTCAGCACAAGCATACATGGAGCAACAGAGACAAAGACCGGGCTGCATGGTGGTGCAGCGGTAGAGTTACTGCCTTGCAGCGCCAGAGATCCGGGTTAGATCCTGGCTACGGGTGCTGTCTGTACGGAGTTTGCACATTCTTCCCATGACCTCTTAGGTATTCTCCGAGTTCTTCGGTTTCCTCCCACACTTCAAAGGCCTACGGGGTTTTTTAGTTCATTGGCTTCGTATAAAGGTAAAATTGTGCCTCATGTGTGTAGGATAGTGTTAATGTGCGGGGATCGCTGGTCGGTGTGGATTCGGTGGGCCAATAGACAATAGACAATAGACAATAGGTGCAGGAGTAGGCCATTCGGCCCTTCAAGCCAGCACCGACATTCAATGTGATCATGGCTGATCATCCCAAATCAGTACCACCCTTCTTCTTCTTGTGTGTGGCGTGCACAGCCAAAAGTTGTGGGCAACTTGTTCTATTTTATCTTATTTGATTGTGCACGCCGGGTTGATTGCATTCTTCGAAACAGGGTGGACCACATGAAGGTTGCAATCTTCCACCCCGATCAGTACCCCGTTCCTGCCTTCTCTCCATATCCCCTGACTCCGCTATTTTTAAGAACTCTATCTAGCTCTCTCTTGAAAGCATCCAGAGAACCGGCCTCCACTGCCCTCTGGGGCCGAAGGGCCTGTTTCTCTAAACTAAACTAAACAAGGGCTAATGGACAGCAAATATGGACGGAGCGGGAGATATTGACACAGGTGACGTCACAACAGCAGCTGAGACGACCTGATACCGAGCAGATGCTGGGGTCGGTCTCCAAGTCACACGATGATCCTGTAGGGAAGGTCAGATGTAACTGGTCGTGCATGCTCCTACCTTGCATTGGTTATCAGATGATGACTGAACCTCTCGACATTGTGGGTGTTATTGTACCTCGTTTCCAAGCTGTGTAAAAAATGTCCATGCTTTGATCAGCCCGTCGCCCTTGAGGTGAATGGCCCGGCAGCAGGTGAAGTACGTTTTCTCAGTAAACCTGTGCATGCACTCCTGTCCGTTGGCCTCTAATGTTACAGCATCTTGATTCACTTCATATCAGTACAAGCAGCATGGTGGCGCAGCTGGTGGAGCTGCCTCCTCACAACACCAGGGACCCGAGTTCAATCCTAGCCTGAGGTGCTGTCTGGGTGCAGTTTGCATGTTCTCCCTGCGACTGTTTGGTGTTTACTCCGGGAGTTCTGGTTCCCTCCCACACCGTAAAGGGTACTCACAAGATCATAAGTGATAGGAGCAGGCCATTCGGCCCATCATGTCTACTCCGCCATTCAATCAAGGCTGATCTATCTCTCCCTCCCAACCCCATTCTCCTGCCTTCTCCCCATAACCCCTGACACCCGTACTAATCAAGTCATGATCGAATGGCGGAGCGGATTTGATGGGCCGAATGGCCTAATTCTGCTCCTATTACTTATGAAGTAATGATGATGTAGGTTTGTAGGCCAGTTCCAGCAACTAAGTTACAGAGAAAGGTTGAACAAGTTAGGTCTTTATTCTTTGGAGCACAGAAGGTTGAGGGGGGACTTGATTGAGGTCTTTAAAATGATGAAAGGGATAGACAGAGTTGACATGTATAAGCTTTTCCCATTGAGGATAGGGAAGATTCAAACAAGAGGGCATGACATGAGAATTAAGGGACAGAGGTTTAGGGGTAACATGAGGGGGAACTTCTTTACTCAGAGAGTGGTGGCTGTGTGGAATGATCTTCCTGCAGAAGTGGTGGAGGCAGGATCGATTTTAACATTTAAAAGTAAAGTGGATAGGTATATGGACGGGAAGGGAATGGAGGGGTATGGTCTGAGTGCAGGTAGATGGGACTAGGGGAAAATAAATGGTCGGCACGGACTGGAAGGGCCGAGAAGGCCTGTTTCCGTGCTGTAATTGTTATATGGTTATATGGTTATATAGTTGCCTTCAGTAAATTGCCACTAGTGTGCTGGGAGGAGATAAAACACGTGAGATAGCGTAGAGCTGGTGTGAGCGGGTGATTGATGGTCGGAATGGTTTTGGTGGTCGGAAGGCTACATTTTCAAGCTGTATCTTTCAAATCCATTTTTTAAAAGATCTATTGCCTATGCTCAAGGATTGAGGAGTGAACCTCAAATACTGCAATTAAGACGTTTCTGCTAGATTTGTAGTCTCCCTGGTTCCTTGCACAGATGTGGAGTGAAACGACAGGAAGAGTATATGTGCACATCTCTTTGAAAAGACCAGACTTTTTCACATCCAAAACTTATTTTAAAATAACATCGTGGTGCAGCAGCATAATTTGAGCTGTACAGAGTTTGTGCAGAAATTGGGGCACGGTGGCGCAGTGGTAGAGTTGCTGCCTCACAGCGCCAGAGATCCGGGTTCGATCCTGGCTACAGGCGCTGTCTGTACGGAGTTTGCACGTTCTCCCCGTGACCGTGTGGGTTTTCTCTGGGTGCTCCGGTTTCCTCCCACACTCCAAAGACGTACAGGTTTGCAGGTTCATTGGCTTCAGTAAACTGTCCCTAGTGTGTAGGATAGTATTAGTGTGCGGGGATCGCTGGTCGGCACGGACTCGGTGGACCGTTTCCGCGCCGTATCTCTAGACTAAAACCAAATTTGAGAAGATCTCAAGTTGTTTTGGGTCCATTTTCCAACATGCGTGTGGTTAAACAGTGACTAGGATATTAGTGGAAGCAAAAAGGATGCATAAAGCGTGTTGGTATTGGCAGTTGCAGATAAACATGCAAACTCCACACTGACAGCACCCGAGGTCGGGATCAAAACTGAGTCTCTGGCACTGTGAGTGCTGGAAGGCAAAAACTCTACCGCTGCGCCACTGTGCCGCCCCTGTTGTGGTATATATGTGTGTCGGAAGGAACTGCAGATGCTGATTGACACAAAATGTCGGAGTAAACTCAGCGGTAGAAGCAGCACCTCTGGAGAGAAGGAATGGGTGACGTTTCGGGTCGAAACCCGTAAGGGTTTCGACCCGAAACGTCACCCATTCCTTCTCTCCAGAGGTGGTATATATTTGTGTTCTGTTGTATACGTGACAGTTATGTAAGTAAGTAAGTAAGTTTATTGGCCAAGTATTCACATACAAGGAATTTGCCTTGGTGCTCCGCCCACAAGTAACAACATGACATACAGTGACAGTTACGAATGACTGAGAAAACACTAAACGTTAATAATGTTAAAACATTAATGATATTACTCTTACTAATGAAAAAATCTCTTAACTCGTGACAATCTTACAGCGCTGAAGAATATGGAGTTTGTTTGGTTGCACTGTGTACTTTAGTCTCTCACTGTTGTGATCTGGTTAGAAACATAGAAACATAGAAACATAGGTGCAGGAGTAGGCCATTCGGCCCTTCGAGCCTGCACCGCCATTCAATGTGATCATGGCTGATCATCCAACTCAGTATCCCGTACCTGCCTTCTCTCCATACCCCTTGATCCCTTTAGCCACAAGTGCCACACCTAACGCCCTCTTAAATATAGCCAATGAACTGGCCTCAACTACCTTCTGTGGCAGAGAATTCCAGAGACTCACCACTCTCTGTGTAAAGAATGTTTTCCTCATCTCGGTCCTAAAGGAATTCCCCCTTATCCTTAGACTGTGACCCCTTGTTCTGGACTCCCCCAACATCGGGAACAATCTTCCAGCATCTAGCTTGTCCAACCCCTTAAGAATTTTGTAAGGTTCTATAAGATCCCCCCTCAATCTTCTAAATTCCAACGAGTACAAGCCAAGTCTATCCAATCTTTCCTCATATGAAAGTCCTGACATCCCAGGAATCAATCTGGTGAATCTTCTCTGCACCCCCTCTATAAGCAAGGATGTCTTTCCTCAGATTTGGAGACCAAAACTGTACGCAATACTCCAGGTGTGGCCTCACCAAAACCCTGTACAACTGCAGTAGAGCCTCCCTGCTCTTATACTCAAATCCTTTCGCTATGAATGCTAACATACCATTTGCTTTCTTCACTGCCTGCTGCACCTGCATGCCTACTTTCAATGACTGGTGTACCATGACACCCAGGTCTCGTTGCATCTCCCCTTTTCCTAATCTGCCACCATTCAGATAATAGTCTACCCTAATGTTTTTGCCACCAAAGTGGATAACCTCACATTTATCCACATTATACTGCATCTGCCATGCATCTGCCCATTCACTCAGCCTATCCAAATCACCCTGCAGCCTCCAAGCATCCTCCTCACACCTAACTATACCCCCCAGCTTGGTGTCATCTGCAAATTTGGAGATGTAGCATTGAATTCCCTTGTCCAAATCTGATGAGATTACTGATGATTAATTTATTGATTATTGATTATTAATGGACCGGCAGAGCAGGAGCACCGTTGCGTGGCCAGGACATGTGGCGATGAAACGTTCTTGACAGGATTGAAATGGCAACGTTTGGAATGCAGAAACAAGGAACTGCAGAAGGACACAAAAAGCTGGAGTAACTCAGCGGGACAGACAGCATCACTGGAGAAAAGGAATAGATGACGTTTCGGGTTTAGCCCCTTCTGCAGATTGGCGACGTTTCAGGTCGAGACCTTTCTTCAGACCAAGGCTTCAGATGCTGGTTTACACAAAAGGACACAAAATGCTGGAGTAACTCAGCAAGTCAGGCAACATCTCTGGAGGATTTTTTATTATTCTTAATTTCAAAATAGACCTTATTTAGGTGATAAATATATACAATACATGAACCGTGCGTAAAATTCATCCGCCATTTTCGGAGGCTATACCAGTCGTTCAACACAGTCTATATACATTGCTCAAATTTCACTAATCTGTCCCCCACCCTTGCCACGCATCTCTGGAGAACATGGATAAGTGACATTTCACGTCGGGATCCTTCTTCAGACTGACTATAGGGGGCGGAGGGGAGGGGACGAAAGTTGGAGGAGGGGAGAGGTCGGACAAAGTGTAGTAGGTAACAGCTGGACACAGGTGAGGGGGAGGGGGAGGGTTGATAGGCAGATGGCTGGAGCAAAGGCCTGTGATAAAATCAGGAGGTGCGAGACAGACAGTTTGAAGAGTTGCGAATTGTGAAGCCAGAGGAAAGGATGCAGGATGGGGAGGGGGAGCATGGAAATAGGTGCAAATCCAACTGGAGCACGAGAGGGGAGAAAGGGGGGGGGGGGGTGGTTAGAGGTTACCTAAAATTTGAGAATTCAGTGTTCATGCTGTTGTGTTGTACGCTCCCCAAGCGGAATATGAGGTGGCAGAGTTACTGGTTCAATACTGCCAGCAGGTGTCAGTGTAGCCTGCAGTGGGACCGGCTGCTCTCTATTTCTCAATGTAGACATTTCTTTAACACAAAAGAAATGTAATCTGGAGTTACACCAAAAGCTAGAGAAATTCAGCAGCTGCAGCAGCATCTAAGGAGCGAAGGAGATAGGCGACGTTTCGGGTCGAGACCCTTCTTCAGACTGGTCAGGGATCAGGGAAACGAGAGATATAGACGGTGATGTGGAGAGATAAAGAACAATGAATGAAAGATATGCAAAAAAGTATCGATGATAAAGGAAACAGGCCATTGTAAGCTGTTTGTGGTGTGAAAATGAGAAGCTAGTGCGACTTGGGTGGGGGAGAGATAGGGAGAGAGGGAATGCCAGGGCCCGAGGGCTGAGGGAGAGGTGGGAAGGGGAGGAGGCAGCCTGGGATAACAAAATTGAGAAAATTCAATGTTTAAGCCCAGAGGATGCAGACTCCCCAAGCGGAATATGAGGTGCTGTTCCTCCAACTTGCGGTGTTGCTCACTCTGGCCGTGGAGGAGGCCCAGGACCGAGAGGTCGGATACGGAATGGGAGGGGGAGTTGAAGTGCTGAGCCACCGGGAGGTCGGGTTGGTTATTGCGAACTGAGCGGAGGTGTTCGGCGAAACGATCGCCAAGCCTCCGCTTGGTCTCACCGATGTAGATCAGCTGGCATCTGGAGGTTTGAGACAGCGGGAAAGATACAGCACCGGCAGCGGGAGGGGTGGGGAGGGTATAGGCGGGGAGGGGAGGATTGAGGAGGGGAGGATAGAAGGGGAGGAGGGGGAGGGAGAGAGGGGAGAGGCGAGAGGAGGCAGTCACGGTGGCACAGCGGTAGAGTTGCTGCCTTACAGCAAAACGCAGCGCCAGAGACCAGGGTTCGATCCCGACTACGGGTGCTGTCTGTGTGGAGTTTGTACGTCCTCGTCGTGATCTGCGTGGGTTTTCTCCGACATCTTCGGCTTCCTCCCACACTCCAAAGACGTACAGGTTTGTAGGTTAATTGGCTTTGGTATAAATGTAAAAATTGTCCAAGTTGGCGATATGCAGAGCACTGGCCTGTTGACTTCAAAATTCAGAAGGTTCAGAAGGAGGAGGGGAGGGGTGGGGGAGAGGGGGTGGAGAGGAGAGAGGGGAGGGGAAGGGAAGGGGAGGGTCAGATGACAGAGTGGCTTCACCTCAGGGTGCTTGGAGATGTGAAGCCAACCCACACACAACATAGACATGTCAACCTGTGTAGGAAGGAACTGTAGATGCTCCCAAGGTAGACGCAAAAAGCTGGAGTAACTCAGTGGGACAGGCAGCATCTCTGGAGAGAAGGAATGGGTGACCTTTCGGGTCCAGACCCTTCTTCAGCCAAAACTTCAACCTGCCTGGTAAATATGCTTCCCTTTCAGGACCAAGGAGGGAGATTTCCCTCGATCGGTCTAATTGTCTTTTTCACTCTTCAGAAGCTTGTGGTCTCTGGACTGGGAGGTGGTTTCCACCGGGAGTGGGTGTGTGCTCGATGGGCGGGGAGATAGAGAGTTTGCTGTGTCTCTCCCGGGGGCATCCTCTCCCCCAGTGAGAGAGTGAGTGAGGGACGGGGAGAGGGGAAGGAGGGCAGAGAGAGAGATGGGGGCGGGGGGGGGGGGGAGAGGAAGGGGGAGGGGAGAGAGGGGAGGAGAGAGGGGAGGAGAGGGAGAGAGGAGAGAGAGGGAGAGAGGGAGAGGGGAGGAGAGAGAGAGAGAGAGAGGAGGAGGAGAGAGAGAGGGGGAGAGAGAGAGGGGAGAGAGGGAGAGGGGAGGGGAGAGAGAGGAGGAGGAGAGAGGGAGAGAGAGAGCATGGAATAATCTCCACCAAGCCACGGTTGCCCAGCCAGATGCAACTACATTTAAAGTGGCACTTTCTTCCCAATAACCCTCTCTGGCTAAACCCCTCCCTTCACCACCTCCAGTTTCAATTCCAGTTGGAATAATTTGGAAGACCAAGTAACCAACGAACCAAGGGGAGAGAGAGGGGAGAGATAGAGAGGAGGAGAGGAGGAGAGGAGAGGAGGGGAGAGGGGTCCCAGCGAGATTCTTTGGGTCCCAGCGTTGGGTCCCAGTGTGGGATACACGGGCGCACCACGGGAGTTGAGGGCTGGGCTGGAGCTGACAGTTGTGTAACACAGCGTTGTATAACACTCGACTCCAAACCCCACCCTCCCCTCTCTCTCTCTCTCTCTCTCTCTCTCTCCTGAAACAATCAACAAGTCAACCCCGTCGTTTTGATGTGTTTTTTAGGTCCTGCCCAGAACTCGGCTGCAGTAACTCCGCGGGAGAGGGGGCGAGGAGGCAGGCAGTGTGTGTGTGTGTGGGGACCAGCACCCCCGGGACATTGACACACACACACACACACACACAGAGCCGGGATGGACTGGAACCCCGCTCTGCTCGTTGTCGGCGGCTCAGTCGGGGCTTTCACGCTGATCAACGGGGCGGCGGGGCTGCTCCCCATGCCCGAGTCTGCCCTGAGAAACAGCTGGAAATGGAGGAACATCTGCACCTCCCTGGTGCACAGTGTGGTGACCGGGGTCTGGGCGCTCCTCTGGTGAGTGAAGCAAGCTGACAGTCGAGACAAACATGTATCTATTGACGGTAGAAATTGACACAAATGCTGGGGAAACCCAGCGGGTGAGGCTGCATCCATGGAGCGTAGGAATAGGCAACACCCTTCTTCAGACTTAAGGGATTTAAGAGAGAGTTAGACAGAGCTCTCGGGGCTAGTGGAGTCAAGGGATATGGGGAGAAGGCAGGCACGGGTTATTGATTGGGGACGATCAGCCATGATCACAATGAATGACAGTGCTGGCTGGAAGGGCCGAATGGCCTCCTCCTGCACCTACTTTCTATGTTTCAATGACTGAGAGTAAATGTATTGGTATGTGTCCCAGACACTTAGCACAATGGGATCCTTGCTTGCTGCAGCACAAACGAATATGTAAACATATTGGAAAATATGTAAAACATATCTGCAGATGGTGAAAATATCGAAGGCGGACAAAAATAAATGCTGGGGAAACTCAGCGGGTGGGGCAGCTTCTATGGAGGGAAGGAACAGGCGATGTTTAACGTGTCTCCATAGATGCTGCCTCACCCGCTGAGTTTCCCCAGCATTTATTTTTGTCGACCGAATGATTAGATATTACCGATTGCATGAGTCGGCACGAACTTGCAGACGCTGATTTAAATCTCAGATGGACACCGAATGCTGGGGTATCTCAGCTGCAGTAAATCTGAAGCCGCCTTCAGATCCCAAACGTCACCCATTCCTTCTCTCCAGAGATGCTGCCTGTCCTGCTGAGCCTGATTATCACCTTCCCGGTAGCAAACAAGGAACCATCCAACCTTATTCCTTATTGCCATCTGCTTTGATCCGTCGTTTCCACACCTTACCCTTCCATATCTCCAGACTCCCTCTCCCCTCTCAGTCTGAAGAAGGGTTTCCACCCGAAACGTCACCCATTCCTTCCCTCCAGAGATGCCGCCTGTCCTGTTGACAATAGACAATAGACGATAGGTGCAGGAATCGGCCATTCGGCCCTTCCAGCCAGCACCGTCATTCAATGTGATCATGGCTGATCATCCCCAATCAGTGCCCCGTTCCTGCCTTCTCCCCATATCCCCTGACTCCGGTATCCTTCAGAGCCCTATCTAGCTCTCTCTTGAAAGTATCCAGAGAACCGGCCTCCACCGCCCTCTGAGGCAGAGAATTCCACAGACTCACAACTCTCTGGGTGAAAAAGTGTTTCCTCATCTCCGTTCTAAATGGCTTACCCCTTATTCTTAAACTGTGGCCCCTGGTTCTGGACTCCCCCAACATCGGGAACATGTTTCATGCCTCTAGCGTGTCCAAACCCTTAATAATCTTATATGTTTCAATAAGATCCCCTCTCATCCTTCTAAACTCCAGAGTTACTCCAGCATTTTATATCTAGCTTTAAACTATGAATTTTCCCATTAGAAATCACTGAGGCAAGTCTCACAAGATAATCTTAAGATAATATAGGAGTAGGGAAGTAATGTTAAAATTGTACAAGGCATTGGTAAGACCAATTCTGGAGTATGGTGTACAATTTTGGTCACCTAATTATAGGAAGGATGTCAACAAAATAGAGAGAGTACAGAAGAGATTTACTAGAATGTTGCCTGGGTTCCAGCAACTAAGTTACAGAGAAAGGTTGAACAAGTTAGGTCTTTATTCTTTGGAGCGCAGAAGGTTAAGGGGGGACTTGATTGAGGTCTTTAAAATGATGAAAGGGATAGACAGAGTTGACGTGGATAAGCTTTTGCCATTGAGGGTAGGGAAGATTCAAACAAGAGGGCATGACATGAGAATGAAGGGACAGAAGTTTAGGGGTAACATGAGGGGGAACTTCTTTACTCAGAGAGTGGTGGCTGTGTGGAATGATCTTCCAGCAGAAGTGGTGGAGGCAGGATCGATTTTAACATTTAAAAGTAAAGTGGATAGGTATATGGACGGGAAGGGAATGGAGGGGTATGGTCTGAGTGCAGGTAGATGGGACTAGGAGAAAATAAATGGTCGGCACGGACTGGAAGGGCTGTTTCCGTGCTGTAGTTCTTGTATGGTTATATGGTTATAATGCAGTGGGTAATTTCCTGGGTAGTGAAGTTTAAAAATAAATATTTTGCTGATTTCCAACTTTTTTTCGCTCCCCATTTTCCAGTTTTTATCTGCATCCCCAGATGGCGCAGGATCTAATTGGCACCCACTCCACCCCCTCCCACTGCCTGGTGTCCGTCTCCATAGGTAAGTCCAGATCCACGTGTGGGGAAGTGAGAAATCAGTGGCGTGGTGCCCTGTCTCTGACTGATGTAATCCGAGTGTTATACAACCCTGAGTTACACAACAACAAAAGCAGTCAGCGCGTTATTGTCATTACATAAGCCCTGTTGATTTGACTGTGCAGTTGGACTCTGGCACTGCTTTTACATGTGCTGTTAGCTAATTTGCACCAACAACAAAAAATCTTCCTATATGTTATTTAAAAAAAAAACATATGTACATTGGAGCAGCAAAAAATGGTTTACTTTAACCCATTACACAAAAATATTCCCAAATAAGTTGTCATTGGTGTCTTGTCTATACTAGTTTTTACCTAGGCCACGTAGAAACATAGAAAATAGGTGCAGGAGTAGGCCATTTTTGTCCCTTCGAGCCAGCACCGCCATTCAATGTGGTCATGGCTGATCATCCAGAATCAGTACCACGTTCCTGCCTTCTCCTTGGTTCCGTTAACCCTAGGAGCTATATAACGGATATATATATATATATATATATATATATATATATATATATATATATATATATATATATAACAGGCAAGTTCATTTCACTGCACTCTATGTGCACGTGACGAATAAGAGTTCAAGTTCGAGAGTTTATTGTCATGTGTCCCTGATAGGACAATGAAATTCTTGCTTTGCTTCAGCAAAACAGAACATAGAAACATAGAAAATAGGTGCAGGAGTAGGCCATTCGGCCCTTCGAGCCTGCACCGCCATTTAATGTGATCATGGCTGATCATCCAACTCAGTATCCTGTACCTGCCTTCTCTCCATACCCCCCGATCCCCTTAGCCACAAGTGCCACATCTAACGCCCTCTTAAATATAGCCAATGAACTGGCCTCAACTACCTTCTGTGGCAGAGAATAGTAAGATTGAACGAGAACGTACCAGTTCGAAGGTTGATCATTATTTCATGAGGAGTCGAAGTGAGGGATTTCGTGAAGAGCCCGCCGGCGCGCATGCTCGACATACTTCAAAGTAGCGGCGTGGAATCACAGAAACCAATCAAGAAATGACTTCACATAGTAAGAATGAAACGACTAAGATTACCAGCTGAAGGTGATTGAGGGTTGGGCGAGGAGGGCACGAAATCCCTCACTTCGACTCCTCATGAAATAATGATCAACCTTCGAACTGGTAAGTTCTCGTTCAATCTTACTATTTCATTTCGGAGTCACGTGAGTGACTTCGTGAAGACTTCAAAGCTTCTGTGATGACACGCCCTGGACCACGTCCATGCTGTCACACCACTACCAGGGATGGATGGGAGGAATAACTTGCTGACTAGTCCATACTGCAAAACAAAGCATATTTATTAACAAACAAATCAAAACCCCTCATTCGGGGACATCTCCACGTTCTTGCCCCGCATCTAGCACGGCTTCTGCGAACTGTAGAGGCGCAGCAACGGGCCGGTTGTAGAACCGCTGGAACACCGTCTCATTAGCCCATCCTGCTGTGGCGAGAATATGGTCCATGGGCACCTCCATGACCCTCGCCGCCGACGTCGATGCAGCCCTGGTGGAATGAGATTTGAACACATTAGTGTCGATACCTGACTTACCCAAGACGACTCGAAGCCACCTGGATATCGTCTGTGTTGTCACTCGATGGTGAGGTCTCTTATGAGTGACAAGCAGGTATCTCTCCATTCCTCTGATGCTTGCCGTCACCTTGACGTAGTAACGGATATGGGAGGCTAAGCATAGCCTAGCATCGGCGGGGTATGCCGGGAACTTCAGCTGCAGCCCTGTGCACCTAGGTCTGTGTTGCTTTAGTAGCTCGTCAACAAAGAAAACTACTTCTGTGGGGGTAGACATCATTCTGTCGACACGTAGTTTGTGGAGTGTCTGTACCCTCTGTGCTGAAGTCAGCGCTAGTAACATCACCAGCTTCATGGTGAGTTTGTCCAGCTGGAGCCCTTCCATGGGGGACCACGTCCTGAGCAGAGTTAAAACGTCCCTGACATCCCAGGTGATATTGTAACGTGGTGTAGGCGGATTCGTATTGAAAATACCCCGCATGAGCCTGGACACTAGCCTGTTGGATCCCACCTCAATATTGAGGTAGAATGATAGAGCGCTCCTGGCGCTGTTGATGGCACTGTAGCTTAAGTGTTCATCATGGTGCAACCCCGCGAGGAATTCCAGGACGTCGGTTATAGTCACGGCATCGTACGTGATGCGAGAGCGGCTGCAGAAGGCTTCCCACTTCCTGATGTGAGAGCGGTATCTTCGCCTTGTAGACTCTCGGCACGACGCCGCAATGGTATCCATGGTCCGGGTAGACAGGCCGTATTGTTCTAAAGGCCGATTCAGAATCTGCAAGCCAACAAATTTAAATAGCCATGGCAGGGATGTGGCTCCCCTGAAACAGGGTGAGTAACTAATTCTGGGCTACCCTGCAAACGGACCCAAGGTTCACTGAGCGTGTCAAAGACCATCGGATACCACGGCTGTGTAGGCCAGTCGGGTATGATAAGGATGCCCTTGGCACCGTCCATCTGAATTTTACGTAATACCCGACTGATGAGGCAAAACGGGGGGAATGCATAGAAAAAGCAATTCCCCCAGTCTAGCGAGAATGCATCTAACGCTATAGCCCCAGGATCTGGTTCCCACGCGACGTAGGTTGGTACCTGATGGTTCAACCGGGACGCAAAAAGGTCAATGTCCGGTTTCCCAAATTTGGCTGTGATTTTTGCAAAGATTTCAGGATGTAACATCCATTCAATATTATCATTGAACTTGCGTGACCTGGCGTCCGCCACAATATTAAGCTCACCTGGCAAATAGGTAGCTGAAATCCAAATGTCTCTCTTGACACACCAGAGCCAAATTGAATTAGCCAATTTATCACATGAAACTGACCTGGTACCGCCCATGTGGTTTAAATATGCCACCGCTGTGGTATTGTCTATTTGGAGCCGGACATGTGCTCCAATGATCTTGGAACAATATGCACGAAGTCCGTGAAACGCTGCAAGCAGCTCCAAATAGTTGATCCCTTGTGATACCAACATCGTATTCTCAAGGGTATCCCATCGGCCCCCACAACTAGAGAATTGATTCGTAGCTCCCCAGCCATCAGAGCTCGCATCAGTTTGTAAGTATATCATCGGTTTCGCCTCAATAATAGTTTTGAACGAATTACTAATGTGGCAAACCCACCATCGTAATTCATCCAATGCTGCAGGCGGCAGCCGCATTGATCGATCATAATGACCAGCATGCCGTCGCAACGCAGCGATCTTGGCTCTCTGCAAGTTTTGATAATGCAGAGGTCCATACCGGGCTGCCGGAAACAAAGCCACAATCTTGCCAATGACAGTAGCTGTGTGACGAATCGATGGTATACGAGTATTAATCAAGTCTGTACACACCTGTGTTACCTCCTCAATTTTGTTAATTGGTATGGTGACTCTCATGCTAATGGAATTCACCTGGAACCCCAGATAATTAATTACCTGGGTGGGGCAGAACTTAGATTTTTCTGGATGAACAATGAACCCAAGCTGTTGGAACAAATTGACCGCAGCTGCAACCCCTTGTTGTGCTAATTCCAAGGTGTGGCCGACAATTAAAATATCATCTAAATAGGCCATAACAATATGATGTCTTTGTCTTAAATAAGCCATAATTGGCTTCACCAATTTAGTAAATAAGCGAGGGGCTGTGGTGAGCCCATTAGGCAACGCCCTATATTGCCACAGCTGATCCATCCAGATAAATTTTAAGAACCTTCTGTAATATTTTTTCATAGGTACGGTATAGTACGCATCCTGTAAATCAATGCATGCCATAAAGCACCCTTGTGAAATCAATGATTTGGCCGTTTCAAACGTGTCCATTTTAAAATGAGTATATGTTACAAAGTTATTCAGAGTGGTTAGATCAATAATGACTCTACAGCCTCCATCCTTCTTAGGTCTAGTAAAAATATTGGAAACAAATTCAACGGGCTCATGAACCGTTCTCTCTATGACCCCTTTCTGTTCCAACCTTAAAATTTCCTTATAGCCTACTGACTGTTCCGCAGCCGTTAGTTTGAAAGTACGACCCGGTCTATGCTGAGGTGGAGGGATGTCCCCATTAATAAACTCAATACTATGGCCCTGAATATTCCGTAACACATACTCATCGCTGGTAATGTCACCCCATGCACCCGCAAACAACCGCAAACGCCCACCAACATGTGGAGTTAAACAAAGAGAAAAAAGAGAACCAGATCGCCTCACCTCTGTGGTTACCGGCGGTCCCTGACACGAGTGGGTGGTCGTGGAGGTGCTGGGTTGGTTTGAGGTCGTGGCGTCCTCATTTTCCACCTCGGCTTCTGCCGAGCCTGTCCTAAAAAAGACCCCTGGGGTTGGGGTGGCTGATATCGGTTTGGAGCTGGAGGGTAATTCCTGGTGGAAGTGCTGACAGACCCTCGTGAACGGCCAAGTGGGGCTTTCGAGCTTGATGGCGTGGGGGCACTGTGAGAGCGCATGAGCCCCACGGTCTTGGCTTGTTCATCCAGCTCTCTGACCCTTTTGGAGAGGTCTTCGCCAAAGAGCTGACGGGGCGGCGGCGGCGGCGGTGGTTTGCACAACCCTGCAAACTTAGGGTTGAGCGCTGGGCGGATGCTGTTTTTCCGAAAGCCGTTTATTTCGTTTTGAGTAGCGCACAGAAGCGCCAGAGCATCCTCCTGGTCCAAATTAAGCTCCTCTCCGTCGACCGACCGCACAAAGGCAGTAATCCCGGCCATGAGGAGTTTCAGGATCCGCTGAATTTTCAGCTCCTGCTGACGGATAGCCGCACTGATGTTGCCCCATATTGGCGTATTGACCACAGGCACGTTGAGGGAATTGCAGTTTGATGGAGCCTTGTGGCGGCTCATGGCTTGTAGTAGGACTTCCTCCTGAAGCTGGTGATTATTTAGGAAGTCCACTGTGGCTGCCAACTTCGTATTGATGGGAAGCCCCAACGAATGAGGGGCTGCAAATTTGGTAGCCACATCGAGGAGGTCCTCCGCCGGTAATTCAGGCGGGGGTGGGATGGGGTCAACCACGGCCTCCTCGTCCTGCTGCTCCAGGCTGGTGTACGAAGCTGGTGATGAAGCCCTGTGCCTGTCGCTGCTGGATGCCTGTTGTTGTTGACCTTGTAGGAGAAGCTCCAGCAGCCGCTCCATCCGGTCAATACGCCCTTCACCCTGAACACTCAGGTGGTCGGAGTCCTCCGGCTCTGAAAATTGGCCGGGGCTCCTGTCATCGGCCCGCACCTCGTCGAGGCCCTGCCGGTGCCGGTAGTTGTCGTCGACAGCCGCCGAGGCGAAACTGCGCGATTCCTGCACGGGCGTGTTCAACCGCCTCCGTTTAGCGGGAGCGGAAGCCGTTGCCTCTATGGACAGATGCGGCATGGTGTCGGCACCAGCCGAAGCCTGGATACCTTGGGCCCGTGCAGGCTTGCCAGCTGCCCACATCGTGGACCTTGCCGACGCATGGTCTCGCCCACCCATCCATGGGGGGCTCGGCGACCGTGACGGGACCCCCAACTGACTCGTCCCGGCGTCGAAAGTTGGGGGGCGACGGCTGGACCTCACAGCTGCCCCGGGTCCCGTCCTGGAACCTGACCGCTCCTTGGCGGCAGGCAGAGCCTTAGCCCCGACAGGGTTAGGCTGCTGGGCTCCTGCCCTTCCCCTTCTCAGAGGGCTGCGTGAAACGGGCCGTGCAGCCGCACGGACCCTTCTGCTCGAAGCCGTCAGCAAGCCTGCTGACGACCTGGCTGCCATGGCAGAGTCGTCCTGCTCTGGCGGCACCCCACACTCCTCCTCGTCGGACTCCTCCGAGCTGTGGTGTGCGGGCGGGTCCGGACCTGAAAATACAGAGCTCACCGACATCTCCGCCCTCGTTCCGGTCTGCGTTGCAGGTACCCCCGACAACTCTCGCTCCGGAACTGCTGGCCGGCGACTTCTCCTCGAACTCCGGCCTCTCCCATCCATGTTCTTGCTGTGAAGCAAACACAACAAGAACCACCAACTTAAGGTAGCATACTTACCTGCGTGGTTCCCTTATGAAGGGCTGGCGAGGAGCTCGCTCCTCCGTCAGCCGTCGCAGCAACGCGATACGACGATATGTCGAGCATGCGCGCCGGCGGGCTCTTCACGAAGTCACTCACGTGACTCCGAAATGAAATTCCAGAGACTCACCACTCTCTGTGTAAAGAATGTTTTCCTCATTTCGGTCCTAAAGGAATTCCCCCTTATCCTTAGACTGTGACCCCTTGTTCTGGACTCCCCCAACATCGGGAACAATCTTCCAGCATCTAGCTTGTCCAACCCCTTAAGAATTTTGTAACATAGTAGGCATTGACTACAAAACAGATCGGTGTGTCCATATACCATTATATAAATATACACACACATGAATAAATAAACTGATAAAGTGCAAATAAACAGATAATGGGCTATTAATGTTCAGAGTTTTGTCCGAGCCGAGTTTAATAGCCTGATGGCTGTGGGGAAGCAGCTATTCCTGAACCTGGTCGGTGCAGTCTTCAGGCTCCTGTACCTTCTACCTGAAGGTAGTGGGGAGATGACTGTGTGGCCAGGATGGTGTGGGTCCTTGATGACTTGACTATATCTAACATGCTGTCCACGGGCACCCTGGGGGATTTCCGGGACCACTGGGCACCGAGGGGGGTTGAATGTATCCTGGGCACGGATCGTAATTTAGTTATTTAGCAGTTAACTTTGTACATTTGTTTGTCTTGTACTATGGTGGTGGGTTCAGCTTTGTTTTATTGTGTTGTAAATACTATTTTAATATTTGAATAAATATTTTTGATTAAAAAAAGAGAGCAATATCTAACTCCTGCCAGGCCTAACAACAGCGTGTTTCCTTTATCCCCCAACATCGGGAACATGTTTCCTGCCTCTAGCGTGTCCAAGCCCTTAATAATCTTATATGTTTCAATAAGATCCCCTCTCATCCTTCTAAACTCCAGAGTGTACAAGCCCAGCCGCTCCGTTCTCTCAGCATATGACAGTCCCGCCATCCCGGGAATTAACCTTGTAAACCTACGCTGCACTCCCGAAAGGTCAGCACAGCCTTAAATACCAAAAGGTTCTGTTTGCTTCAAATTCTTTCACTTACAGAAGAACAGTCACATTCAGTTAAAAATGGACTTTATGACTTTTGGTGCCTTTGAATAGGGCGATAGCAAATATGACAGCCATTCAAAATGCTACAATAATTGTTGCTGTTTGGAAGCAAGGAGTGGGTTGGAAACTTGGATGCCAAGGAATCTTGTAATGTTTGAAATTTTTCAAATGTATATCTCACAGAATTGTTCCCAGATGTTTTCGATGAAATGGGCTCGTTTATTTACACTGAGCGGGGCTGTTGTATTTTTAGAACTTGTAGTTTAGTTTAGTTTCGAGATACAGCACGGAAACAAGACCTTCGGCCCACCGAGTCCGCGCCGGCCAGCGATCCCCGCACGCTAACACCGTCCTACACACACTGGGGACAGTGGACAGTTTTACCGAAGCCAATTGGCCAACAAACCTGCACGTCTTTGAGGCGTGGGAGGAAACCGGAGATCCCGGAGAAAACCCACGCAGATAACGGGGAGAACGTGTAAACCCTGTGCAGACAAGCACCCAAAGTCAGGATCGAACTATAAGATATAAGATTTACATTTAAAAGTAAAGTGGATAGGTATATGGACGGGAAGGGAATGGAGGGGTATGGTCTGAGTGCAGGTAGATGGGACTAGGGGAAAATAAATGGTCGGCACGGACTGGAAGGGCCAAGAAGGCCTGTTTCCTTGCTGTAATTGTTATATGGTTATATGGTTATACCCTTGGTGTGTGTAGGATAGTGTTAATGTACGGGGATCACTGGTTGGCTCGGACTTGGTGGGCTGAAGTGCCTGTCTCCGCGCTGTATCTCGAAACTAAACTAAACCAGAACCAGGGGCCACAGTTTAAGAATAAGGGGTAAGCCATTTAGAACAGAGATGAGGAAACACTTTTTCTCACAGAGAGTGGTGAGTCTGTGGAATTCTCTGCCTCAGAGGGCGGTGGAGGCAGGTTCTCTGGATGCTTTCAAGAGAGAGCTAGATAGGGCTCTTAAAAATAGCGGAGTCAGGGGATATGGGGAGAAGGCAGGAACGGGGTACTGATTGTGGATGATCAGCCGTGATCACAATGAATGGCGGTGCTGGCTCGAAGGGCTGAATGGCCTACTCCTGCACCTATTGTCTATTGTCTATTGCTAAACAGACAAGAGGCCTGTTCCAGAGTGTGACAGACAGCACAGATAAAGCTGTTGTTGAATCTAATGGTTCATGTTTTCCAGCGTGCGTGTCGTCTGGGTGTCGGGACAAGAGAGGATGCTGGGAGTACCATATTGGAAATCACTCTCTTTAGATGAGACAATAAGCCAAGATCGCATTGACTGCTGGGGTAAAAGTTCCCATTGGCATTCCTTGCAGGAGAATAACAAAGCTCCTCATCATGTGCGTAGTTTAGTTGTGGTTCAGTTTCGCCATGCAGCACGGGAACAGGCCCTTCGGCCCATCGAGCCCTCGGCAACCATTGGTCACGGGTTCACACAAGTTCTGTGTTATCCCACTTTCCCCATCCGCTCCTTGCACAGTCGGGGCAACTTACAGAGGGCCGATTGGCCCACAAACCAGCACGTCTTTGGAGTTTGGCAGGAAATTCACCCAGAGAGTTGTGAATTTGTGGAATTCCCTGCCACAGATAAGAGAGAGTTAGATAGAGCTCGAGGGGCTAGTGGAGTCAAGGGATATGGGGAGAAGGCAGGCACGGGTTATTGATTGGGGACGATCAGCCAGGATCACAATGAATGTGATCTGTTTCCGTGCTGTAATTGCTATATGGTTATATGGTTATATCTGCGTTGGTTTTCTTCGAGATCTTTTGTTTCCTTCCACACTCCAAAGACGTCCAGGTTTGTAGGTTAATTGGCTTCGGTAAATGTAAAAAAAATGTCCCTAATGGGTGTAGGACAGTGTTAATGTGCCGGGGATCGCTGGTCGGCGCGGACCCGGTGGGCCGAAGGGCCTGTTTCCGCGCTGTATCTCCAAACTAAACTAAACTAAATCCCTTCATTCATTGAGAATGAAGAGCTTGTTGTAGCTGGGAGAACAGTGGGTGAAGAATTGCAAATCTGGAACTTGTTCTTATTTGCCCCACGCAGGTTATTTTGTCCATGACTTTGCAGACATGTTGTGGAACCAGAGGTTGCAACATTCCTGGGAGCTGCTTTTCCATCACGCTGTGGTAAGATGTCTCTAAACATGCACACAGTCACTTGCAGGCAGCAAGCGCAACGGATCAGAAGGAGTCGGCGCATGTAAACTGATCTGTTTTAAAAAAAATTCTGAGCGGGAAAGATGAATGAAGATGTTCTCATTTTGTTTCCTTGCGCTTATTATATATTTACTATCCGAAACAAGGAACTGCAGATAGACACAAAATGCTGGAGTAACTCAGCGGGACAGGCAGCATCTCTGGAGGGGACTTTTAAAATCGCTTTTAAAACATCGGGGGGGGGGGGGAGGGGACACACAATGAGGCCTGACATCTAGAACAGGGGTCGGCAACCTACGGCCCAGGGGCCGAATCCGGCCCGTAACCCGAAATTTGTTTTCACTTCATTTTTGCGACCTGGGAACTTCAGCCAGTCCCGGGCCGCTAGTTTCTAGGAGCTGATACTTTGCAACTTTCCAATCTGTGGACTTGCCATCGTGGAGCTGGCTGGCTGCGGAGGCTGCGCTGGCGTTGTGGCTGCGACTCGGTTTCGGTTTTGTCGCAACATGTTTCACAAAACATGGGGGGGTTGGGGATAATGTCCCGCGCCTCTCAAAACATGGGGGCAACATCCCCATCCCCCCCTCCCCCCCTGGATATCCGCCCATGGTAATGAATGGGTGACGTTTCTGGTCGAGAACCTTCTTCAAGGAACTGCAGATGCTGCTTTTCGGAAAAAAAGACACAAAGCGCTGGAGTAACTCAGCATGTCTTTCTCAGTAATCCTGTGCAGTATGGTGAAGGCAATTCCAACTTGGCAGTAAATAGCTGGAGGCTTCAAACTGCAGTTCAGGAAGTTGTTTATGTGAATGGCGGTGCTGGCACGAAGGCCGAATGGCCTACTCCTGCACCTATTGTCTATTGTTAATGCATTTGTGTGATTTTTCTTTTCTCTAACGTTGGTGATATGCTGTCAAGCTGGAAAAGGTGCAGAGAAGATTTACAAGGGTGTTGCCAGGACTCAAGGGGCTGAGCTATAGGGAGAGGTTGCCCAGGCTAAGGACTTTATTCCTTGGAGTTATTCCAGAAGGTGAGGGATGATCTTGTAGAGGTATTTCAGATCATAAGAGGAATAGGTAGGATAAGCACACAATGTCTCTTGCCCAGAGTTGGGGAATCCAGAACCAGAGGACATAGGTTTAAGGTGAGGGGGGGAAAGATTTAATAGAAATCCTAGGGGCAACTTTTTCACACAAAGGGTGGCGGGTGTATGGAACGAGCTGCCGGAGGAAGTAGTCGTGATTACTATGTTTCAGAAACATTTAGACAGGGTAAGGTAGGTTTAGACTTAGAGAGATATGGGCCAAACGCAGGTAAGCTGGACTGGTGGCCGGCATGGGCAAGTTGGGCCGAAGGGCCTGTTTCCAGGTTGTTAAACTCTTTGCTAAATAGGGAAAAAAAAATCCTTTCTTTCATTAATTTTAACAATGGTGTTGTGGAAATTATTGAAATGTTATACTTAGGAATGGACAGGCTGGGAACTTAGTAATTTGAGTTGACTAACAAGAGCGTGTGTGGATTTATAAAATGTAGGTCGGCGAAAGCACAAATGAATGGAATGTAGACGTAACTAAAGTTGTTTTATATTTCTTTAGCGCATTAGGTGTCATTGGCCTGTCAAGCCATTGTGAACTGTCACAGCACCACAACCTTCCTCCACTCATTTCCTTGTAGCTGATCTCTCTCTCACGTGCTTATCAATTCCATACCTACCAACGCCAGAGTTTGATTTGCAATAGAGCCATTTTAGACACAAAAAGCTGGAGTAACTCAGCGCGGCAGGCTGCATCTCTGGAGAGAAGGAATGGGCGAAGGGTCTCGACCCAAAACATCACCCATTCCTTCTCTCCAGAGGTGCTGCCCGTCCCGTTGAGTTACTCCAGCTTTTTGTGTCTATCTTCGTTTTATATTCATGAATATTCATCATAACGACCATTATAATGTAATGGAATTATTCGTCCAAGTTTATTCATCGCACGTTAGTGATTAATAATCAGTGTAAATGCAAGTATAACACAGAACCTGGACAGAGTGGATGTGGGGAGAATGTTTCCACTAATAGACAATAGGTGCAGGAGTAGGCCATTCGGCCCTTCGAGCCAGCACCACCATTCAATGTGATCATGGCTGATCGTCCCCAATCAGTACCCCGTTCCTCCCCATATCCCCTGACTCCGCTATCTTTAAGAGCCCTATCTAGCTCTCTCTTGAAAGTATCCAGAGAACCGGCCTCCACCGCCCTCTGAGAATTCCACAGACTCACAACTCTCTGTGAGAAAAAGTGTTTCCTCGTCTCCATTCTAAATGGCTTACCCCTTTATTCTAATTGTGGAAGTACAGGATGAGAATGGAGACCATGGGGTTTATGCTTGTAGGTAATTGAAAAAAAAACTCCTCCTTGCTCCTGTTGCTCCTCTCCTCTTTTTGCTCCAGGCTCATTTCCTTCCATTTATTTCAACCTAATTGACAAAAATGCAGTTAAAACAGAATTCCAGGACACGACCAAGGAAAGTAGCATGATTCAAAGATGGATTGTCACATGGGAGTGGGAGGGAGGAGGGGGTGGGGAGGGAGGAGGGGGTGGGGAGGGGGGAGGGGGGAGGGGGGTGGGGTTTAGGGGGGCAACTTTTGTTTTGTTACACTGGGCTCTTTTTTTTAAAAAGTGAAGAACAATTTGAACAATACAAGAACAATTCCAGTAATTTTATGGGCGGCACGGTGGCGCAGCGGTAGAGTTGCTGCCTTTCATCGCCAGAGACCCGGGTTCGATCCTGACCACGGGTGCTGTCTGCACGGAGTTTGTACGTTCTCCCCGTGACCACCTGGGTTTCCTCCGGATGCTCCGGTCTCCTCTCGTATTCCAAAGACGTGCAGGTTTGTATGAAAGAGCTTTAGAACTGAACGGGTCGAGGGCCTGTCCCACTTGGCGATTTTCTTCGGCGATTGCCGGCGTCATTGACTGAGGTATCGGGTCACGGAGAAAGCCGCGGCGTGGCGCGGCGTGATGGCGCGCGGTGTTTCCCCAAGTGTCGCGACCTTTTTGTTTGTCGCCGCTGGATATTGAAACGTTCGAAATCTTTCGGCGACCCTGATACGTCAGTCAATGACGCAGGCAGAATTGCGATGTCGTGCATGACAAAAGAAACAATGCAAGGTGTTGTGAGTAAAAATATTAGACGCCCGACTGCTAAATAAAACCACACAGAGAGACAAGTCTGAACAAGACAATAGACAATAGGTGCAGGAGGAGGCCATTCAGCCCTTCGAGCCATTCAATGTGATCATGGTTGATCATCCACAATCAGTACCCCGTTCCTGCCTTCTCTCCACGTCCCTTAGCTCCACTATCCCCAATGGGCCTGTACCACTTAGGCAATTTTTGGGGCGACTACAGGCAACACATTGAAACATTTTTGGCAACAGTGGCCATAGGTTGTCGCCAGGTGTCGTGGGTGAATTTAATCAAAACCAGTCCCTGGCAGTCGCCTAAAGAGTTTTACGTTCAAGTGGGACAGGCCCTTAAGAGCTCTATGTAAAGGGCCTGTCCCACCAGCATGCAACTCCATGCGATGAGCGCGACCTAACGTGGTCGCTTGAGCCGTCCGGCGTCGCGGGGCCGGTCCCACTTCGATCGCCGGAGCCGTGCGGAATTGTGCGGAGTTCGTCCCGACATCGCGCGGGGCTCCGAAAAACTGACCGTGTTCAAAAATTCCGCGCGGCAACGGCTTGTCGGCTCGCAGTCGCCTGGACGCATTACACACCGCCTCGACGTCGTGCCTCCGTAACCCTGTGTGTGTGTGCCTCCGTGACCCTCTCTGTGTGTGCCTCTGTGCCCCTCTCTGTGTGTGGCTCCGTGGCCCTCTATGTGTGTGCCTCTGTGCCCCTCTCTGTGTGCCCCTCTCTGTCCTGGCGAACTTACCTTTAAGACTTCGCTCCAAGTTCGCCTCACTTTGCGCCGCGTCGCGCCACTCACCCGACCTCCGCACGGCCCCTACTGCCGGTTTGGTCGCGCTTGCCGCATGCAGGCGCATGCTGGTGGGAACGGCTCTGTACAGGGGATCACCCGACCTCCGCGCAGCCCCCGCTTCTAGTTTGATCGCGCTCATCGCATGGAGTCGCATGCTGACCCTTAACTCTCTTGAAAGCAAGATAGGAACTGGTGGAGGAATGTGCTGAGGAATGTACTGACTGTGTGATTAAGTAGCCATGAATACTTGAGTATAATTGTACTGTCTGTGCACAATACAATTGGGTGGGACCACGAGGGCCAACATTGATGTAACCACACTCCTGGATGTTCTATCACTCCAGCTTGCGTAATAAAGAGGAATTGGTGCATTCTTATACTGACTAATGTGGTTTAACATGTACGGTATGTGAATTGGCTTCTGTAAAAATTGTAAATTGTCCTTGGGGTATAGGCTAGTGCTAGTGTAAGGGGGTTGCTGGTCGGCACGGATTTTGTGGGCCGAAGGGCCTGTTTCCGTGCTGTATCTCAAAATCTCATGGAACTCGGGTTCCATGGAGAATGGCGTGCGGTGAGTCTGAGATTTAAATGGAGCTTCGGGTTTTTGGGGATTTTTATTTCTTCCGGTCTTTGATCTGCATGACCAGGCAGCAAGGTGGCGCAGCGGTAGAGTTGCTGCCTCACTGCGCCAGGGACCCGGGTACGATCCTGGCTGTAAATATGCAGTTTGTACGTTCTCCCCGTGACCTGCGTGAGTTTTTGTCCGGGTGCTCCGGTTGCTTCCCACACTCCAAAGGCGTGCGGTGTTGTAGGCTGTTTGACTTCTGTAAATTTTCCCCAGCGTGTAGGATCGAACACTTTACGGGTGATCGCTGGTCGGCGCTGACTCGGTGGGCCAAAGGGCCTGTTTCCACGCTGTATATCTAATTTAAACTAAAATTAGTTTGATGCTGTCCCACTTTCTCATCCGATCCGCTAAACAAATGGGGCAATTAACAGAGGCTGCTCAACCGGCAAACCCGCAAGTCTTTGGGATGTGGGGGGAAACCGGAGCGGCGGTCCCAAGGAGAATGTGCAAACTCCACACAGGCAGCTCCCAAGATTAGAATTGAACCCGGGGCTCTAGTGCTGTAAGGCAGCAATTCTACCAGCTGTGCCACTGTGCTGCCCAGGATTTAATCAGCATCGGTGAAAACAGTTCTCCTGGCCATTGTAAGGTTGCAATTTTGGGACCTTTTTGTGTATGGTTTATATTTTGGGATCTTGCCCTGGAGACTTCATTGTAACACGGAAACAAGGCAAGAACTTGGTCTCTTATTACAAAGCTGCATAGCAAGTGTGATTGACTGCATGTAAGTCATTTTGGGATGTACTAAGATTATGAAATATGCCATGTCGATACAGATTCATGTTTATTTTGACATACTACACTTTTTTTAAACCAGTTAGTCCCAGTTCATGGCATTGTTTTAATCTCTCAAAATCCTGCTTGACAATTTAAGATCATTTTTCTCCAGGATTATGAAACCAACCAACTTGGCCTTTGCAGGTGGTTCAACGGCCACACCATAGTTACCCAACCAGGCGCTATTACATTTAAGGTAGCTCCATTTCTCGAAGAACCCTTTTTTGCTTATGTCCACCCTCTGCCACCTCCAGTTTAAATTCCGCTTGGAATATTTTTGGAGGACCAGGAAACCAAGAAGCTGGTAGTGCTCAAAATACCCAGCAATGATTGGGTTAACGTATGATCTGCGTGTGACGCCACTAGGCCTGTACGCGCTGGAGTTTAGAAAGATGGGGGGGGGAACCTGATTGAAACTTACTGAGATAGAGTGGATGTGGAGAGGATGTTTCCACTAGTGGGAGAGTCTACGACCAGAGGCCGTATCTTCGGAGTGAATGGACATTCCTTTAGAAATGAGATGAGGAGGGATTTCTTTGGTCAGAGGGTGGTGAATCTGTGGAATTCATTGCCACAGAAGGCTGTGGAGGCCAAGTCAATGGATATTTTAAAACTGGGCGCTTTCTCGGATTGACGGTGAAACCTCGCGACAATGGGGCCTCGGCGGTGGTGACGGTCGACCCGGTCGATGAGAGCCACCGTGAGGGGAAGAATAATGGACAATGGGGGGGGGGGCAAAGGACGATGGGGACCCGGCGTGGGGGGAGTGCTGCTGCGGTGGGGGGGGGAGGGGGGACAAAAGGGGGGGGGGGGGGCGGCGTGCTTTGTAACATTGGCTGCTATCTGCATGCATTGTGTACGCAAGCAAAGAATCTCACTGTGTTTAGCCACATGTGACATTAACGTATTCCTATTCCTATTCCACTGATCCTGAAGATCGGACTCTCCCAGCATGACGTTTGAGAATGAAAACCAATAAAACAAAAACAAAAAAAGTAAACTTGCGTAAAATTCTGTGACGCCCGAGCCAGAAATAAAATAATCTGCTGGCCAGATGTTGTGGAATATGTTGCTTGTCGGAAAACGGTGAACGCCCTCCCCTGTCAAATGTTGGGAGTGTCTGTGTGTAGATTTCCAAAACTCAAGATTAGTACCGCAAGTCCACTACTTTAATTTAGAGATACAGCGCAGAAACAGGCCCTTCGGCCCACCGAGTCTGTGCCGTCCAGCGATCCCCGCACACTAACACTACCCGACACGCACTAACGACAATTTACCATTTTACCGAAGCCAATTAACCTACAAACTTGTACTTCTTTAGAGTGTGGGAGGAAACCGGAGCACCCGGAGAAAACCCACGCAGGTTACAGGGAGAACGCACAAACTCCGTACAGACAGCACCCATGGTCAGGATCGTACCCAGGTCTCTGGCGCTGTGAGGCAGCAACTTTACCGCTGCGCCACCATGCCACCGGTTCATTTGTCAAGATTCATTTGTCAAACCGGGGTTTTTGACTAGATAAGGTTGGAAAGGTGGGTAAACTTGGGGAATGCAAGCTGGGGGCTGACTGGGGAATGCATTGAATAATTCCAAGCTGGCAGCAATGCTCGAGTCGTGAATCATTTTGCATATCCTGTTGTATTCGCGGTTAAATTTTGTCATTTGTAGATTTTGCAATGCAGAGGCGCCTCATTGACTTGGCTTCTGGTTTGAACGCGGAGCTGTGGAAATTGGCAGTGCATTCTGCCTGCCTTGACTTCCCCGACAAGGGTGGGAGTGTTTTTATATCCACGGACCTGCAGAGATTAGGAGTGTACACAGAAAAGTGCCTGCCAGGACTGGTGCGCTGGAAATCATCATATTTCAAAGTGCAAAGGGACTCGGGAGTGCTGCTGCTGCAGGATTCCCCCAAAGGGTTAATTTGCAAGTTGAATTGGTAGTAAGGAATGCAATGCAATGTTAGCATTCATTTCGAGTTTTGATTTGGATGGGAAGGAATGAATGAATGAAGCAAGGAGTGGTGACGGTCCTTCGGCCCACCGAGCCCGCGCCGACCAGCGATGCCCGCACATTTACGCACCCTACACACACTAGGGACAATTTCACATTTTATACCAAAGCCAATTAACCTACACACCAGTCCATCTTTGGCGTGTGGGTGGGAACTGAAGATCTCGGAGAAAACTCACGGGGAGAACGTGCAAACAACACCCGTAGTCAAGATTGAACCCAGGTCTCTGGCGCTGTGAGGCAGCAACTCTACCGCTGCGCCACCGTGACTGCCACAGTCAATAGACTGTCCCCTGTGATGGGGACAGAGAGATCATCTTTGTTGGGGATGATCAGGCATGATCACATTGAATGGCGGTGCTGGCTCGAAGGGCCGAATGGCCTACTCCTGCACCCATTGTCTATTGTCTATTATGGAGGAGGAGAGAGAAGGGAGGGAGGTGTCAGAGGTAGTGTGCAGATGGTATGTTCAGCCTTTAGTTAGCATTATAGGTCACGAGGTCATAGGTCATACAGCGTGGAAACAGGCCCTTCGGCCCAACTTACCCACGCCGACCAACATTACTTTATCGAGGCGCCGTGGTCTCGATGCCTCCCGGATGGCCGCGGAGAAGCCCGGGTTGGAGGCTGCCCGGGGTCTCGCGGGTCGGATTGGAGGAGCCTCTCCTCGCCTCGCAGGTGAGTGGAGGAGCCTCGCCCCACGGGGTCGGGAGCCCGGGTCGTCGGAGTGGTCAACGGAGCCTCGCGGCTGGGGCCCGGGTCGGTGCCACGGAGGCCGCGGGAGAGGACCGGGAAGCGCTAGTGGAGAGGTCGGTGCCGCGGTCGTCCGACGCACGAGGACGGACCACGTGGAAGCGAGGACCACCGCTGCCGAGGGAAGGACAAAGGTTGACGCGACTGTCGACCTCTGTGAGGGGGGGGGGGAACTGGCATGGGGGGGGGGATTTGTAACTTTGTCAGCGGCCTTTATGTAGCGAATATTTGCATGCCTTGCTCATGCAAGCAAAGAATGTCACTGTGACTTGTCACGTGACAATAAAGTATTAATTTGTTCATTCATTCATTGTGCGTAAGGAACGTATCTATTCTGTCCATGTCCTGTATGGGAGTCAATAACATTGATGGATATTTCTCCTCTGCAGTTATTGAAGCTGGGCAGCTGATGATATGTTGTTCTTTGACTCATAATGATGGCTTCATTCTTGTTACAGGAAACTGTGGGGCCCGGAGGAAATTCCCTTAGGCAGCCGAGTGAACTTATAATACATTTGCCGGATATAAAATGTAGACGTTTTCAGTCCAATTCAATGCAATTCCAAGAATTACTTATTTATCTGGAATATCTGGAAATATTTCTTTGTCTTTGTCTGTATCTCTGCAACTGTTTCCAATCATGTATATATGTATTTGTAGGTATAGAAATAGAGATATACAGCATGGAAACAGGCCCAACTTGCCTATGCCGACCAAAATGCCCCATCTACACTAGTCCCACCTGCCTCATTTGCACCCATACCCCTCTAAACCCGTCCTATCCATGTACCTGTCTAAATGCTCCTTAAACACTGCGATAGTCCCTGTCTCAACTGCCTCCTCCGGCAGCTCGTTCCATTCACCCACAGCTTTGTGTAAAAAAAAAAGTCACCCCTCGGATTCCTATAAAATATTGTCCCTTTTCCCCTGAACACTTTGTCCTCTGGTTCTACATTGCCCTTCTCCAAGCAACAGACTCCGTGAATCTAACCGCATCTTGTCGGGCTGTAGGCAATTTATTTAAACATAAATATCCTTATTATTTTCCAGTGTTTTGTGGTAGAAACTGTAAGGAAACTGGAGTATCGTTTTGTGTCAATCTTCGTTGTGAACCAGCATAGAGTCTAAAGGCCCTGTCCCATTTTCCCGAGTTACTCACAAACTCTCCCGAGTTTTCGGAGAACTCGGAGAATTACGGTAATAGCCATTCGTTGGTACTCGGGGCTATTTTATGTAACTCGTGCACATTTTTTCAACATGTTGAAAAAGCGTCCCGACTTACCTGATGCCCCGAGTTCCTACGGCTGGCATTACGAGCCGCTACGAAACATCTACGGACACCTACGGCCTCCTACGAGCTCACTACCAACATTCTCTGACATTCCCCGAGTTCGAATCAAGGGGAAAACTCGGGAGAGTTTGTGAGTAACTCGGGAAAGTGGGACACGGCCTTTTCAGTGTGAAAACAGGTCCTTTGGCCTGTTTCCATCGAGGTATCAATGCACTGAATGCAGAATCCCAAATCCATAATGTTATGATCATCTGGTTAGGAGGGAGAGATAGATCAGCCGTGATTGAATGGCGGAGTAGACTTAATGGGCCGAATTCTGCTCCTATCACTTATGACCTTTTTTGCCTCGGTGTTTTATCAGGAATGCCGGAGTTTCTCCGGATGTTTGGAATATTCTGGTCACTCCGTAGCAGGAAGGTCTGTGGGGGCTTCAGAGAAGGGGTGCAGAGGAGGTTTACCAGCATGTGGCCTGGTTTAGAGGGCCTCTTCTTCTTGCGTATGGCGAGCGCAGCCTAAACCTGTAGGACAACTTGTTCTATTTGATCTTATTTGGTTGTGCACGCCGGGTTGATTGCATTCGTTGAAACAGGGTGGATCACGTGAAGGTTGCAATCTCCCACCCCTTTAGCGGGTATTAGAAACAGGGAGAGGTTGGGCAGACTTGGATTGTTTTGTGGGGAGACCTCCTATTAGTATAAACAATTCCGAGAGGCATAGGTAGGGTCGACAGTCTGACGTTTTTCCCAGGATGGAAAAATCAAATACTCGAGGGCGTAGCTTTTGTTTTAAATCAAAAAATATTTATTCAAATATTAAAATAAGATATGCAGTTCAGTAAAAATCAAAACAGAACCCACCACCATAATACACGCCAAACGATAAACTACGAGACAACTATCTTACAATCCTCGCCAGGGATGCATTAACCTCCCGGCGGTGCCCAGCGGTCCCGGAAATCGCCCCGGGCGCCCGTGGTCAGCACGTCGTCCCCCTCTAACCCCACCCGGACATAACCCCGGAATAGGAGGCAGGCAGCCGGCTCGGGCAGTGAGGGCGGAGCTTTAGGGTGAGAGGGGCAAAGTTTAAAGGTGATGTGAGGGGCAACTTTTTTAACGCGTTGCCAGGGGCGAGGGTTGAAGCAGACACGATGGTGGCGTTTAAGAGGTTGTTGGATAGACATACGGATATGGATGACACGCAGGCAAATAAGAGATGGTCTTGGCATCATGTTCGGTACGGTCATAGTGGGCCGAAGGGCTGTAAAGTTGAATTTTCTAAAACCCTGTCAGCTGGTCAGCAGAGAGTCCATTGAAAACTGTTCCCCTCGCAGCCAGTGGAGTGTAGAGAGGAGACGTCAGTCACTGGCCGGTGATCAGACCATCGTGTCTGCTCCGCCTGTGGTCTAAGCTGCAGGAAGATAATGAATCATCTTCCACAGAGTGGCTTTGGATGCAGGAAGTCTGGAAGAGTCATAAGTGCTTTATTGTCATAAGTCCCAGATAGAACACTCTATTCTGCACACAGAGTATGTAAACACAGTACACTGTGAACAATTTAATAAATGTGAACAAAAAGGTCAGTGTGTGGACACACGCAAATATGGACACATAAAAAACAAACAATAATATAGGACAAAGGACATTTATTATCACATACACCAAATTTTACAATAAACATAAAAACATTCCCCCACAATGGTTCCCACTGTGGGGCAAGGCAGCAACGTCCAGTCCCATCCCTTGTTCACCCATAGTCGGGCCTATTTGTGGCCTGTGCAGCCAGTCCGATGTTTTTCAGGCCCTGTTGCCGGAAAGCTGGAACTCCGGCGTCGGGCGAACACTCCTCGGTGGCCTGGAACTGTCCGGAGCTGCCGCTTCCCCCCCCCCGGAGATGGCGGCACATGAAGTCCTCAGGCCGCGCCGGCTGGGGCTCCGACTCTAGCGACCTCGAATCCCAGGCTCGGCGATAATAGTGCAATAAGAACAATAATAGGGAAGAAGTCACGGTGGCGCAGCGGTAGAGTTGCTGCCTTGCAGCAAAATGCAGCGCCAGAGACCCGGGTCCGATCCCAACTACGGGTGCCTGCTGTATGGAGTTTGCACGATCTCCCCGTGATCTGCGTGGGTTTTCTCCGAGATCTTCGGTTTCCTCCCACACTCTAAAGACGTGCAGGTTTGTAGATTAATTGGCTTGGTATAAATGTAAAATTGTCCAAGTTGGCGATATGCAGCGTACTGCCCTGCCGACTACAAAATTCAGAAGGTTCAATAATAGTTCAGAGCTTATTTGGAGGTTGTAGTCTTTAATCGCCGAATGGCTGTAGGGAAGAAGCTGTTCCTGGACCTGAACGTTACAGTTTTCAGGCTCCTGTACCTTCTTCCCAATGGCAGGGTGAAATGAGTGCATGGCCAGGGTGGTGTGGGTCTCTGACGATGCTGGCTGTCTTTTTGAGGCAGCGACTCCGGTAAATCTCTTTGATGATGGGGAGGTCAGAGCCGGTGATGGACGCTCTTTGCAGCCTTCTTCGTTCCTGGGAGTTCGAGTTGCCGAACCAGGCCACGATGCAACCAGTCAGTTTGCTCTCTGCTGCGCACCTGTAGACGTCCAAGAGAATCCTCTCTGACATTCCGAATCTGCGTTGTCTTCTCATGAAATAGAGGCGTTGATACTCTTTCTTTATAATTGCATCAGTGTGCCGGGTCCAGGAAAGATCTTCAGAAATATGCGCGGCCAGGAATTTGAAGCTTTTGTCTCTCTCCACCGTCACCCCGCTTATGGGTCCTCATCCATCCTCTTCCAAAGTCCACAATTAGTTCCCTGGTCTTCCGTGGAAAGCTGGAAGGGAGGAGAGGCAGGACAAAGCCAGGCAGGTAATAGGTGGGCGCAAGTGAGGACTGATGCCTGTGTCCAACTGTTATCTTTGTCCTAACCCTCCTCTCTGCCAGGATCCTACCCCCCCCCCCCCCCCCCCCACCACCCCACACAACCAATTTGAAGAAGCGTCCCGACCCGAAACGTCACCTAACCATGTTCTCCAGAGATACTTCCTGACCCACTGAGTTACTCCAGCACTTTGTGGCCTTTTGTATACACCAGCACGTGGTCGTAAGGTCATAAGTGATCGGAGCCCATCATGTCTACTCCACCATTCAATCATGGCTGATCTATCTTTCCCTCTCAACCCCATTCTCCTGCCTTCTCCCCATAACCCTGACACCCGCACTAATCAAGAATCTATCTATCTCTGCCTTAAGAATATCCATTGATCTGTCCTCCACAGCCTTCTGTGGCAAATAATTCCACAGATTCACCACCCGCTGACTAAAGAAATTCCTCCTCATCTTCTTCCTAAAGGAACGTCTTTTTATTCTTAGGCGATGACCACTGGTCTTAGATCCTCTCCACATCCACTTTATCCAGGCCTTTCACTGTTCGGAAAGTTTCAATAAGGTCACCCCTCATCCCTTAAACTCCAGCAAGTAGAAGCCTAGAGCCGTCAAACGCTCGTTATACGTTAACCCACTTATTCCTGGGATCGTTCTTGTAAACCTCCTCTGGACCCTCTCCAGCGGCAGCACAGCATTTCCTCAGATATGGGGCCCAGAATTGTTCACAATACTCTAAATGTGAACTGACCAGCATCTTATAAAGCCTCAGCATTGCATTCCTGTTTTTAGAAACATAGAAACATAGAAAATAGGTGCAGGAGGAGGCTATTCGGCCCTTCGAGCCTGCACCGCCATCCAATATGATCATGGCTGATCATCCAACTCAGAAGTTGGTAGACAAAAGTGCTGGAGAAACTCAGCGGGTGCAGCAGCATCTATGGAGCGAAGGAAATAGGCAACGTTTCAGGCCGAAACGTTACCTATTTCCTTCAAACCATTGGGGTTTTGGCCCGAAATGTTGACTATTTCCTTCGCTCCATAGATGCTGCCGCACCCGCTGATAGAAGCATAGAAACATAGAAAATAGGTGCAGGAGTAGGCCATTCGGCCCTTCGAGCCTGCACCGCCATTCAATATGATGATTGCTGATCATTCAACTCAGTATCCTGTACCTGCCTTCTCTCCATACCCCCTGATCCCTTTAGCCACAAGGGCCCCAGCTAACTCCCTCTTAAATATAGCCAATGAACTGGGCTCAACTACCTTCTGTGGCAGAGAATTCCAGAGACTCACCACTCTCACATTTTTCACACAGAGAGTGGTGAGTCTCTGGAATTCTCTGCCACAGAAGGTAGTTGTGGTATTACTCAACTTTTGTATGAGAGTCATCGAGTCATCGTCATAGAGTGATACGGTGTGGAAACAGGCTCTTCGGTCCAACTCGCCCACACCGGCCAACAATGTCCCAGCTACCCTAGTCCCACTTGCCAGCGCTTGGTCCATACCCGTCGGATTCCTATTAAATCTTCTCCCCTTCACCTTGAACCTATGTCCTCTGGTCCTCGATTCCCCTACTCTGGGCAAGATCTCTGTGCATCTACCCGATCTATTCCTCTCATGATTTTGTCCACCTCTACAAGATCTCCACTCATACTCCTACGCTCCATGGAATAGAGACCCAGCCTACTCAACCTCTCCCTACAGCTCACACCCTCTAGTCCTGGCAACATCCTCGTAAATCTTTTCTGAACCCTTTCAACCTCTCATGGACAATTTTAGTCCCCTCGAAATACCGGACAACCGGAAGTGGCGGCGCTGCCTGGCAGCTGCGGCTCACCTGCAGTCCGTCTGTTTTTTATTTTATTTTTGTCTTCCTGCCTGTTTTTAGCGGTTATTTTTGGTTTATTAGGTTGTGTAAGTGTGGGGGGGGGGGGGGGGGGGGGGAGAAACAGGGTTTTAGTCTCTCCCTTCGGGGGGGGGATGCGACTTTTCTTGTTGTGTCCCCCGTCACCGTCTCCGTCTGTGCTGAGGCCCTAATGGTGGAGCTGGCGGCCTTCCAGCTTCCAGCGGCGGCGGCCTGGCTTTCGGGGCTGCGGTGCTCCAGCGTTCCGGTGGCGGGCCCTATGGCGGTGTTCCGGCTTTCCGGCGACGGCGGTGGCGGCGGCCCGGTTTCGGAGGCTCGGCCGCGGGCCTGGTGGACGGCAGCATCGGAGGCCTGGTTCTCCTCAGCGCAGAGGGAGAACAAGGAGGGAAGGAAACAGAGACTCTAAGACTTTTGCCTTCCACCACAGTGAGGAGGTGCCTGGTGAACTCACTGTTAAAGTTGTGTTTAATGTGTGGTTTTGTTATTTTTGATATATGTATGACTGCAGGCACGAAATTTCATTCAGACCGAAAGGTCTGAATGATAATAAAGGTAATTCAATAAAAGCTAGCATTGTGTTGGTTAATAGTAAGATTAAACGAGAACTTACCAGTTTGAAGTTTGATCTTTATTTTATGAGGAGTTGCGATGAGGGATTTCGTGAAGAACCCGCCAGGCACGCATGCGCGACATTTCTTCAAAGCAGCGGTGTGGAATCACAGAACCAACAACAGAGAAATGACTTGTTATAGTAAGATTTAAGAGACTCTATATACCAGTTGATCTTATGGTAGAGGGTTGGGAGCGGAGGGCATGAAATCCCTCAACGCAACTCCTCATAAAATAAAGATCAAACTTCAAACTGGTAAGTTCTCGTTTAATCTTACTATTTCATTTCGGAGTCACGTGAGTGACTTCGTGAAGACTTCAAAGCTCTGTGATTACACGCCCTGGACCACGTCCATGCTCACACACTGCCGTAATACTGATGGAGGAAGTATGTTAACGTATTTCAGACTTGGACAAGCTGAAAAATAATAACATTATAGTTAGTACAACAATAAACCCCTGAACTCGGGGACAAACGTTTAGGGACAGCACTTAACGTGCGTAACGTTGCGGGAAAAAACGGCCACAGGTTTGTTATGAAACCACTGAAATGTAGTTTCATTGGCCCAGCCCGCTATCGTAAGGACATGCTCCATGAACACCTCCATGGTCCTCGTTCCTGATGTGGATGCGGCCTTGGTAGAATGACATTTCATATGTTTAGTGTCTTACATGCTGCATCGAATACCACCTTAAGCCATCTGGAGATAGTCTGCACCGTTACCCTGTGACGTGGGTTTCCATGGCTGACAACAGATCCGCCTCCATATTCCTGATGGCCATTTCCAGACCTGTAGTCGCAGGTCTGTATAGTTTAAGTAACTCTTTCATAAAGAAGTTACTTTTTTATGGGTTGATCATTCTATCCAGGTTTAATTCCTGTAGAGTCTGGACCCGTTGTGCTGTATTCAGTGCTGTTGCCATCACCACTTTTAAAGGTGAGTAAGTCCAGTGGTACCTCCGTCATAAGCGACCACCTCCTGAGTAGGGTCAACACCACCCTAATCTCTCAGATATTATATCGTGGTCGGGAAGGGATGGATAGAACATATCCCTCATAGTTTGGATACCAGCTGGTGAGATCCCACTCCAATGTTGAGCTAGGATGACAGTGCACTATAGGCACTGTAAGCAGCACTGTAACTGAGGGCTCATCATAATGAAGACCAGTGAGCATGCCAGCACATTGGAGATCGTAGCAGATATGTAGGTCGTCTTGGTCCGACTACAAAAACCTCACATATCCTGTGTAGGTGAGGTAGTGCTTCCCAGTGGACTTTCTCTGCACGATCTATATGACGTCCATGGTCCTGTATGTTCCAGACCTGGGTACGTTTTCTGCAACACCTGTCCGATGAGGCAGAATGGGGAAAGCATCGAAATCCATTTCCCCCAATGTAGCGAGAACTCGTCCATCGCCACACTTGGAGACCACATTCTGCAGTTTCTCCTGGGTTTTCTCAGGTACTACAGGTTCCTCCAGAACTGGAGGACATCTGTACAGCTGCAGAGACTGTGCTCTAGGATACGCTCCATCCGAGCCATGCGACCACTGCCGCATATGCGGACAATAAGTCGACTTCCTCAGGTTCTGGAGAATCTCTGAGGCTTCTGTCATTGCCCCACACCTCGTCGAGGTGATGACAAGGGTGCAAGACAGGATGTCACTGCCTGCCGCTCCTACGTGGCTAAGCGACTCCCGCGCGGACCTGCCGCTTACTCCGCCGTCTTCCGGACGGAGGCGGCCCGCTGGTCTAAAAAGATATGATAGCGGTGATGAGTCGGTCCCGGCCGCTGAAGCGTGGTACCCCGACGTCCGCGCGGGCTTGCCGCCTATCCTCCAAAGGCGACGTTCGGTCACGTCCTCCACTACAATGGGGTGTGGTGACCGAGATGAGACTACACCGACCTGCAACCAGGCAGGCTCCCTCGGTGCTGAGTCTGTGTCCTCCCTTGGGACAAAGCGTCGTTCGGTCACGTCCTGCCGCTAAAGGGGGTGCGTGACCGAGATGAGACTACACCGACCTGCAACCAGGCAGGCTCCCTCGGTGCTGAGTCGGTGTCCTCCTTTGGGACAAAGCGTCGTTCGGTCACGTCCTGCCGCTAAAGGGGGTGCGGTGACCAAGATGAGACTACTCCGACCTGCAACCAGGTAGGCTCCCTCGGTGCTGAGTCTGTGCCGGCCGCACATGTGGTCCTCCAGACCCAGGCCTCAATCCTTCACCGGTCCACGATCTGGTGGCCTGCTCCAGTGGAAGTCGACCCCGGCTCTATGGCGGGTTTACCGACTGCTGTGCGATACTTCCCCTGGTCCTCTCTCTGGTGACCTG
Organism: Raja brachyura; assembly: GCA_963514005.1. The sequence continues at coordinate 46,855 of CAUPSL010000200.1, forward strand.
CATATTTGGGGAGAGAGAACGTGCCAAGAATATAACACGTTACGCACCTTTGCTCCACTGTCGCTATGGTTAAGTGACAGAGGTAGGGAGTCAGGGTCTTACCTACCCTGCTCCTGTGCGGTTACCACTTATGGCACCATGATCAGTTGTGGTGGAGAATCGGGTCCTGACTGCGCAGGGCTCCCCTGATTTCCGCGTTTTTATCCCGACCCGCAGAGCGGGTGCTGCCGACGTAGCGGGCAGCTCCAGGAATGGTGGGCATTGACTCACATCTGGAGGCGCCGGTATGTAGGTCCTTGCTGGCCTTCCGGTTTGACCCCGTGGCCTGGAATATGGAATTTTCCTGGCCGTTTGTCTGGTCAAGGTGTGCGACCTCATAATACCCACTGTCTTGGCATGGTCGTCTAAAGCCTTGACCTGCTTCAGAAGGTCTTCCCTGAATAGTTGTCTGGGTGGTGGTGTTGGAGATGCTCTGCATAGCCCCGCAAATTTGGGATTTAGCGTGAGCTTGATGGCACTTTTTTTTTTTTCGAAATGCATTATTTCGTATAGCGTGTTACATAATAATTCAAGAGCATCCTCCTGTACGGTGTTTCAAGTCCATCCCGTCCACCGACCTCGCAAAAGCGGTAATCCCAGATGTGAGCAGTTTTAGGATTTTCTGTAATTTTTACTTCCTGTGCTCTTATGCCCGGGCTTATATTGCTCCAAATAGGCATGTTTACAATAGGTACATTGAGTGAGTTCCAATTACTCGGTGCCTTGTATCCATTCATGGCCTCCGCAAGGACCTGATCCTGTATGGTGGTTGGTGAGAAAATCAATGGTAGCGGCCAGTTTAGTTTTGAGAGGTTGTCCCGATGATTCGGGTAACGCAAACTTGGCTGCCACGTCCAAAAGTTCTTCCTGAGGAACCTCAGATGCCACTGGTTCGTGTACCAAGATATCCTCTTCTCCTGGCTGCCTCATGCTACCAATTGACGATGGGGATATATCCAAATGTCCCCGGAACTGGACATTTCCTGCCGTTGATTTTGCTGCAGGATCCGTTCCATCATCCTCTCCATCCGTTCAATGCGCCCTTCATGGTGCGTAAATGGGAGGTCAGAGCCCTCATGCCCGAAGGAACTCCTGAGGCTCCTATCATCGGCCCGTACCTCATCGAGGTAATCTCGGTGCCGTGACGAAAAGTCGCTGCCAGCCGCCTCAGCGAAGCTGTACGACTCCCGCGCAGATCTGCTCATTCGCCTCCTTGGATGAGCTAGGCCCGACTGCCTCAAAGGGCATATGCGGTGTGAAGTCGGCACCTGACGCCTGCGGCGTGGTGACCCGACATCCGCGCGGGCTTGCCACCTGTCCTACTCCTGGACTCAGGCGGCGTACGGTCCCGTCCTGCCGCTTTTGGGGGATGCAGTGACCGTGGCGAGACTCCACCTGTATGACTCCACCTGGTCCAACTAGGTGGTGAGTCTACACTGGCCCTCCCTGGTCTGCCAGTGAACTCGGGTCTCGGTAAACCACCAGTCCGCAATCTAGCGGTCTCTGGTGAAATTCCTGCCCTAAAAGGGCTTTGTTGTTGAGCTCTATCCCTGGCTCTTTCACGAGGGCTCGGGGAGAAGGGTCGTGCAACAGCATGTGAATCCCGTTTGCTCATATCAGCCAACGATTCTCTCCCTGTTGGAGATAGTGAAAAATGGAGTCAGGGTCTACCTGCTCCGGCGCCGTACCGACTTCCTGCTCTGCGGGTACCCCGCTTGTGCACAGCTGTGTCGGTAGGTCGGGTCCTGTAATCACAGGGCTCCCCGACTTTTGCGCCTTTTTCCCGGCCCGTCTAGTGGGTGCTGTCGTTGTAGAGAGCTCCGGGAATAATGGCCGACGACTCCTTTCAGAAGTCCTGCGGCTTGTACTCCTCATTATCCATGTCCCTGTTGGAGAAACACAATTCAAAACAGAAAGGACAACCAGCTCAAGGTTGCCTGTACTTACCTGAGTGGCCCTTATGAAGGGCTGGCGGTGAGCTGGCGTTCTGCCATTGCTGCGCAATGGTGAGCGTTGAGCCCGGACCCCGCAGGGTCAACAAGCTGCCCCATTGTAAAAATAAGTTGGGCTTAGAACAACATGATAATGGCTGCAACTCCATTACCTCTTAATTACAGTACTGGGATAATACAGGCTGTGTAGAGTTGAGTTGGGGCTAACCCCTTACTCTGAGTAAATGCCGACAGCCCACAGTATCGTGTGGGCTGCGGTATAAGTCGGGCTGCATTCCTGCCATTGCTGACCGCGAATGGCGAGCCTGCAAGCCCCTAGTTCAATATACATGCCGATAGCCCGCAGCATCCTTGCGGGCTGCGGTGTAAAATCGGGTTGTGCTCTGCCGTTGCTTGCTGCATACGGCGAGTCTGCAAGCCCATATTACAATATAAATGCCGACAGCCCGCAGTATCCTTGCGGGCTGCGGTGTAAAATCGGGCTTATGCTCTGCCGTTGCTTATTGCACACGGCGAGTCTGCAAGCCCATACTTACTTATAAATGCCGCCAGCCCGCGGTCTGCGGGCTGCGGCGTAGAGTCGGCTGCCTCTACCGTCCTCCGCCGGCGAGTGTGAACCCGGACCCACCTGGGTCAACGGGCTCTCCCGACTCCATGCGTTAGAGCCGCCGCTGACTGCCCGCATTCCGCGGTCCGCAGTCGGTGTTGAAGCGGCCTGGAGCACTCTGGAAACAGAGTCTCTGTAAAGAAAAAACGGACGGCGGGTTAGTTTTCCACTTACCTGCAGGTCCCAGCAGTGGAGGAGCAACGCTCCTCCCTGCCCGTCGCTCGCACGCGCGTCGACGATATGTCGCGCATGCGTGCCTGGCGGGTTCTTCACAAAGTCACTCACGTGACTCCGAAATGAAATACACATGTCAGTATACTAACCTTGGGTTCCAGGTGTCACCTGGGTGAGTTACCTGTCTGGATATCTGTTTTGTGTGCCCGTAAGAATCGAGAAGGCATCGCTATCTCTGAAGGGTTAACGTGTAACCTCGTGCATTCTTTACAGAAGGCCGGCGTGGTTGTTTGAATATCATGATTGTGTTTAAATGAACTCCTCCTGTTTGCGCACCTCACATTTCGCGTGGGCAGCTTACACCCACAGCCATATGAACATTGACTTCTCTAACATCAAGTAACCCTTGCTTCCCCTCTCTCTCCATCCCTCCCCCTTCCCAGTTCTCCCACCAGTCTTACTGCCTCCGACTACATTTTACCTCTGTTTGCTTTGTTGTCACCTTCTCCCAGCTAACAATGATTTATTGTATTAAAGAAGGAACTGCAGATGCTGGAGAATCGAGGGTTACACAAAAAGCTGGAGAAACTCAGCAGGTGCAGCAGCATCTAAGGAGCGAAGGAGATAGGTGACAGGTTTCGGGTCGAAACCCTTCTTCAGCGTTTCGGGTCGAGTCCCTTCTTCAGGAGGGTCTCGACCCGAAACGTCGCCTATCTCCTTCGCTCCTTAGATGCTGCTGCACCCGCTGAGTTTCTCCAGCTTTTTGTGTAACCCAATGATCTATTGTACATTTTCCTTGATCTCCATTCCTTTTGCCCTGTTTTCACACCTTCACACTTCCTTGTCTATCTGTCTCCTTCCCCCCCCCCCGACGTCAGTCTGAAGAAGGGTCTCGACCCGAATCATCACCCAATCCTTCTCCCCAGAGATGCTGCCTGTCCCGCTGAGTTACTCCAGCTTTTTGTCTCTATCCGCTGGTTTGACATGTTTTATCCATTGAGTCCGCCTACCACGAAAACGTGGGAACTCCTTGCCGCGCTCAAGTTAGTTCTGTGACTCTGGGTAGAGTCACAGTGAGAGGTGGGGTGGGGGGAGGGGGGGGGAGTGGAATGAATTTGCAAAACTGATTTTCTTATCATAAATGCCTCATTGTTGTGTAAGAGACGTGACCGGTTCATGAAGAAGTTGAATGAATGATTAATAAACCGCGTGTACAATTTCAAATCCGTAACAGCCACTTATTTGTTCTGCCCTGCCCGCAGTGACCCAGTACCCCGTAGAGCAATGTGAAGAACCATGTCTTGTGCCTGACATGGGGCCGCTCTCACATGTTTAGTTACGCAGCGCTGAACATCCCCAACAAGCGCAAGGAGAGATGTGACTTAGATTAATGTTTAAGAAAGAACTGCGGATGCTGGTAAAATCGAAGGCAGACACAAAAACGCTGGAGAAACTCAGCGGGTGAGACAGCATCTATGGGGAGGAGGAATTGGCTGCCACGCTCAGTTACTCCAGCTTTTGGTGTCAACCTGCACACCTGTATGTCTTTGGAGTGTGGTCTCCGCATCGGAGCATCCCACCTGCACTCCCCAGTGAATATACTACTTCCGTTTTCCACCTGCGTAACATCTGACTTACACAAGGGTCCGTGGGTAGTGACCCTGACCTAAGTCGGAGAGCTTCTGTATTCATTTCTCACAGAAGGTTTGGTGGGAATGAAAGCTTCACAACATGGGCAGAATAGTTTATTCTTTATCAAAATCTATGTACTATTAAAAGACTCCGCTTGTTTGTCTGTCTATCTGTGATCTCAAAGAGCTACGCCAAAATGATACGCAATAGCGCAAACATTTTTGCAGAATCTTACTCAGCTTTTTCCCGTCGTCGGTCTAATCAAGTTTCCTTCAGATTTTATGTTATATTTCACAAGTTATTGATATTTAAAGGTTTAAAAAAAAAACAACTTTAACAAGATTTTTACTGTTAAAATCCTTGCTGCACCAGCTTCCAACAGACTTCGATACAAAGTTGCAATACAGGAACACTCTGCGCTTCCACCAAGTTTTCATCTGAATGGGATATCACGGTCCTCCACCCGACTTTTGCAACAATGTTGCCATCATACTACATTTACTCCAGCTCCTGGCAGCAGGTGCTTCAACAGGAGCGGGGGGGGGAGGGGGGGGGGGGTGAATTGCTATTGCAATTGGCAGGCAGGGAAAGTGCTGGGGGAGGCAGGCGAGTGCTGGAATCTTACATTCAGCAACTGGTCGAGTTGGGGGACCACGCCTCCCGTAGGGGCTGCGGGTTAGTGGTGCAATATTGCGTTGGGGGAATGAGGCATCCCGTCTGACAGGGACCCTACGGCTCCTAGTTGGTCTAATTCTTTACAAAGTTGCATACACCCAACTATAAACTAAACTAAGACAAAAGATTACATCAGGCTCAGCAGGAACATGTACATCAGAGGCAGGGGAGGAGGAGGGATGGGGACTATCTATGCTCAATTCTTCCTCACTAACCCCCTCAACCATCTTCTTGAACCACTGTTCCAAAGTAGTTTGCTTCAAGCACGGTCTGAAGAAGGATCCTGACCCGAAACGTCACCCATTCCATTTCTCCAGAGATGCCGCCTGACCCCACTGAGTTACTCCAACTTTTGTACAGCCTTTATGTTTGTTCTTTATAATTAATTTTGTTTGAATCAAATCGATAGACATTGTTAGACACAAAATGCCGGAATAACTCAGCGGGACAGGCAGCATCTCTGGAGAGGAGGAATGGTTGATATTTCGGGTGACGCCTCTATCCTGGTTTAAACCAGCAACTGCAGTTCCTTCCTACACAGATAGACATTGTTTTTTATTTTGTAATAAAGGCCCTTTGTTTCAGTCTTGCAATTAAATTTCTCGTCAGCTGGATGCATGCATCAATAGAATTTCCTCTTCAGCACTTCCGTCGTCATCTTGTTGCTTCTCGCATCCTCGACCCATCTCCGCGATCTCTCTTTCAGAGGGTTGATCACCAACGCACACTTCATTATCGGCATTCAACCAATCCTCTGTCATTTTTCTTCTGCCCGATCTATGTTTACCTCCAGCCACTCCGACTATATCATACCATAAGTGTCATCCACCAATTCTCGGTTGTTATTCTATTCACTAGAAAAAGTTAGGATCTGAAAGAAGGGTCTCGACCTGAAACGTCAACCATTCCTTCAGTTTCAGTTTGAGTTTAGTTCATTGTCACGTGTACCGAGGTACAGTGAAAAGCTTTACATGAAGAAATAAACTGATAAAGTGCAAATAAACAGATAATGGGCTATTAATGTTTTGTCCCATCCAAGTTTAAGAGCCTGATGGCTGTGGGGAAGTAGCTATTCCTGAACCTGGTCGTTGCAGTCTTCAGGCTCCTGTACCTTCTACCTGAAGGTAGCGGGGAGATGAGTGTGTGGCCAGGATGGTGTGGGTCCTTGATGATGCTGCCGCATGATAAAGGAATAATGTTTAGTGCAAAGTAAAGCCAATGAAGTCCGATTAAAGATAGTCCGTGGGTCACCAAAGAGGTAGATAGTAGTTCAGGACAGTTCACCAGTTGTGGTAGGATGGCTCAGTTGCCTGGTTACAGCAGGAACATTTTCTCTCCAAAGACGCTGCCTGTCCCGCTGAGTTACTCCAGCATTTTGTGTCTATCTTCGGTGTGAACTGGCATCTGCAGTTCCTTCCTACAAAGTTAGGATCTTTATCAATCTCCCATTCCCCGAATGTTAAGGACGGCCACATTTAGTGCCGGCCATCTTGCAGTGTATCTTCACTTCATCTCCAGGCGGCTGTAAGGAGCCACATGCCATCCAGTTTGGCTGAATTCCTTTATAAACACTGCAACGGTTCAGTTTCGAGCTACAGCGCGGCACCAGGCCCTTCGGCCCACTGGGTTTGTGCCGACCAGCCATCCCCACGCGCTAACACTATCCCACACACACTAGAGACAATGTACAGTTTTACCGAAGCCAATTAACCTACAAACATGCACGTCTTTGGAGTGTGGGAGGTAATCGGGGCACCCGGAGAAAACCCACGCAGGTCACGGGGAGAACGTGCAAACTCCATACGGACAGCACCCATAGTCAGGGTCGAACCCGGGTCTCTGGCGCTGTGATTTTACTTACAAAATTCTTAAGGGGTTGGACAAGCTAGATGCTGGAAGATTGTTCCCGATGTTGGGGGAGTCCAGAACAAGGGGTCACAGTCTAAGGATAAGGGGGAATTCCTTTAGGACCGAGATGAGGGAAACATTCTTTACACAGAGAGTGGTGAGTCTCTGGAATTCTCTGCCACAGAAGGTAGTTGAGGCCAGTTCATTGGCTATATTTAAGAGGGCGTTAGATGTGGCACTTGTGGCTAAAGGGATCAGGGGGTATGGAGAGAAGGCAGGTACGGGATACTGAGTTGGATGATCAGCCATGATCACATTGAATGGCGGTGCAGGCTCGAAGGGCCGAATGGCCTACTCCTGCACCTATTTTTCTATGTTTCTATGTTTCTATGTGATGCAGCAACTCTACCGCTGCACCACCGTGCCGCCCAGTCTTCTCAGTATTCACTGCAATGAGCGATCTCTGATCTGCAATTACATTCAGCGACACAGGGCTGATTCGAGGTGGCACGAGGAGGTAATTACAGCCCAATAATATAATCTTTCACCAAACGTCCTGCTTCAGGGTGGGTCAAACAATTATCTGAAAGCAGAAGTACTTCACAAATTGGATCAAGGCCAACAGAGCTGCAGTGCGAAGTCTGCCGCAGAACTGCTGCAGCAACTCAGCGGGTCCGGCAGCATCCCGGGAGAAAAATGATTAGGTGACGTTTCGGGCCGATACCCTTCTGGGGAGAGTCAAGAGAAGGGGAAACTAGAGGTATGAAAAGGTACAGAACAAATCAGAGGCCAAGGAGCCCACAATGGTTCATTGTTGGCTGCGGAGGAGGTGATAACGAAGGGATACGGACAGTGAAACGAGCAGGACGACTAGGGTGGGGGAGGGAGGGAGAGAGAGGGAATGCAAGGGCGACATGAAATGAGAGAAATCAATATTCATACCGCTGAGGGTTACACAAAAAGCTGGAGAAACTCAGCGGGTGCAGCAGCATCTAAGGAGCGAAGGAGATAGGCGACGTTTCGGGTCGAGACCCTTCTTCAGACTGGTCAGGGATCAGGGAAACAAGAGATATAGACGGTGAAACTGTCTTCGAGGGAGGCATACCTAGAGGAGATATCGCAGTGGAGTAGACGAAGTCTTAAAGAAGGAACTGCAGATGCTGGAGAATCGAGGGGTACACAAAAAGCTGGAGAAACTCAGCGGGTGCAGCAGCATCTAAGGAGCGAAAGTTGGGCAGTGTGTTCTTGCTACGAGTATAAAATAATTTTCATACCGTTCAACACATTGGTATTATCCCCACCTGTTACCATTGCAGATGACAGTCATCATTTTCACCACTTTAACAGCCCCCGGGCACAGATGTTTACTAGTAAACCCCAGCTTCCACTGACAATGGCCAACTGCTTTGTTGCTGCCAAGATTTGTCAGACTATTCTTGGAGTCCTGGCCTCCAGGTGGAAAGATTTTCACAGCGTGCATTATAGACAATAGACAACTGGTGCCGGAGAAGGCCATTCGGCCCTTTGAGCCAGCACCGCCATTCGATATAATCATGGCTGATCATTTAAAATCAGTACCCCGTTCCTGCTTTTTCCCCCACATCCCTTGATCCCGTTAGCCCTAAGAGGTAAATCTAACTCTCTCTTGAAAACATCCAGTGAATTGGCCTCCACTGCTTTCTGTGGCAGAGAATTCCACAGATTCACAACTCTCTGGGTGAAAACGTTTTTCCTCATCTCAGTCCCAAATGGCCGACCCCCTTATTCTTAAACTGTGGCCCCTGGTTTCTGGTGCTCTGTGAGGCAGCAACTCTTCCTGATGATCTCATGATGGGTGTCAAAGGTTATGGGGAGAAGGCAGCAGAGGGAGAGATAGATCAGACATGATCTATTAGGTGTTTATACTTTGGAGCGCAGAAGGTTAAGGGGGGACTTGATTGAGGTCTTTAAAATGATGAAAGGGATAGACAGAGTTGACGTGGATAAGCTTTTCCCATTGAGGGTAGGGAAGATTCAAACAAGAGGGCATGACATGAGAATTAAGGGACAGAAGTTTAGGGGTAACATGAGGGGGAACTTCTTTACTCAGAGAGTGGTGGCTGTGTGGAATGATCTTCCTGCAGAAGTGGTGGAGGCAGGATCGATTTTAACATTTAAAAGTAAAGTGGATATGTATATGGACGGGAAGGGAATGGAGGGGTGTGGTCTGAGTGCAGGTAGATGGGACTAGGGGAAAATAAATGGTCGGCACGGACTGGGAGGGCCGAGAAGGCCTGTTTCCGTGCTGTAATTGTTATATGGTTATATGATGGAATAGTGGAGATGACTCGATGGGCCGAATGGCCTAATTCTGCTCCAATGTCTAATGGTGATTTGCTCAATGTTGCAGCACCTGCAGGTCCTTGTGTCTCTAAACGTTAAAACAAATGCTCCTCCTTTCTTTAAATCAGCACCAAGGAACTAGCAACCGATATTATAATCTAATTTCTTCAGTAATTTCATCTTTTCAGTAATGCATAATGGTTTATGTTCACACATATTAGCACAAACACCGCCTCCCCTACCTCCTGCTCTCTTGGAAGCCACGGTAAGCCTAAAAACACAGGAAAGCTTATGTCTGAGTCTGAAGAAGTGTCTCGACCCGAAACGTCACCCATTCCTTCTCTCCGGAGACAGGTTGCCTGTTCCACTGAGTTACTCTGGCATTTTGTGTCTACCATCGATTTAAAATAGCATCTGCAGTTCTTTTCTACGGGAAAGTTTAGTTTTAGTTTAGAAATACAGCGCGGAAAGAGGCCCTTCGGCCCACCGAGCCTGCACCGGCCAGCGATCCCACATATTAACACCACCTACACACACACACACTAGGCTAGGGGCTATTTTACATTTGCACCTAGCCAATTATCCTGCAAACCTAAACATCTTTGGAGTGTGGCAGGAAAACGAAGATCTCGGAGAAAAACCCACGCAGGTAAGGGGGAGAACGTACAAACTCGTTGTCAGGATGGAACCTTGGCCTCTAGTGCTGTAAGGCAGCAGCTCTACGCACTGTGCCACAGTATAACGTGTACTATATAACCAGACAAGAGTGAATACCTAAAACACACCGTTACAAACATAAACAAATCTGACGGTGTACTGCCGCTAAAATAGTTGACATGGCGACCACTCTGCATATTAATGGGTCCAAAATATATCAAAGTTTAGGGAATATGTCAACTCAGCGGGAAGGCAGCATCTCTGGAAAGAAGGAATGGGCGACGTTTCTGGTCGAGACCCATCTTCACACCATTATTGCCAGAGGCCGGAGGAAGGCGGTCACGGTGGCGCGGCGGTAGAGCTGCTGCCTTTCAGTGAATGCAGCGCCGGAGACCCGGCTTCGATCCCGACTACGGGTGCTGTCTGTTCTCCCCGTGACCTGCGTGGGTTTTCTCCGAGATCTGCGAATTCCTCCCACACTCCAAAGACGTACAGGTTTGTAGGTTGGCTTGGTAAATGTAAAAAATGTCCCTAGTGAGTGTAGGATAGTGTTAATGTGGGGGATCGTTGGTCGGCGCGGACTAAGCTGGAAAAATATAGAGATGAATACAATTGGAGTCAATTATTGACAATTATTCACAATATGGATAGGTGGACAAGTGGATAGGTATATGGACGGGAAGGGAATGGAGGGGTATGGTCTGAGTGCAGGTAGATGGGACTAGGGGAAAATAAATGGTCGGCACGGACTGGAAGGGCCGAGAAGGCCGTTTCCGTGCTGTAATTGTTATATGGTTTATATGGTTAATAGACAATAGGTGCAGGAGGAGGCCATTCGGCCCTTCGAGCCAGCACCACCATTCACTGTGATCATGGCTGATCATCCACAATCAGTACCCCGTCCCTGCCTTCTCCCCATACCCCTTGACTCCGCTATCTTTAAGAGCTCAATCTAACTCTCTCTTGAAAGCCTCCAGAGAATTGGTCTCCACTGCCTTCTGAGGCAGAGAATTCCACAGATGCGCAACTCTCTGTGTGAGAAGGTTTTACCTCATCTCCTAAATGGCTTAGAACTTCTTAAACTGTTGCCCCTAGTTCTTGACTCCCCCCCCCCTCCCCCAACATCGGGAACATGTTGCCTGTCTCCAGCGTGTCCAAACCCTTAATAATCTTATATGTTTCAATAAGATTATGATTCAATTGTAGTTCAATTGTGAGTCAACATTAAATGGATCCTAATTCATAGCAGCAAACTCTGTTTCACTGCAACTGCCCATGGACCGTCTTGTTGGCATTTTGTGTATCACTTTGTGGCATCAAGTCCTTTTGAACTCACTGCCCTCTCCAAAGTATCTATTCCAGTGTTTATCTACTAAACGGTTTGGTGTATTATCTCCTGGTTCGTTATTAATTAACGAACAGTTTTACAAACCCTAACTACCGCATTGATTTTATTACAGGATAGTGGCCATTCAATCTGTTCTTCCACTCTAGAAAAACCCCTTTACATTCTGGACACCTAATGCTTCTAAATGCTTCATTATTTGGTCCAGGAATTAAAGGGAATTTAAATTACGATTTGATCTCCAAATTTGAGGAAGGACATTCTTGCTATTGAGGGAGTTAAGCGTAGGTTTACAAGGTTAATTCCCGGGATGGAGGGACTGTCATATGCTGAGAGAATGGAGCAGCTGGGTTTGTACACTCTGCAATTTTGAAGGATGAGAGGGCATCTTATTGAAACATATAAGATTGTTAAGGGTTTGGACACGCTAGAGGCAGGAAACATGTGCCCAATGTTGGGGGAGTCCAGAACCAGGGGCCACAGTTTAAGAATAAGGGGTAAGCCATTTAGAACAGAGATGAGGAAACACTTTTTCTCACAGAGAGTTGTGAGTCTGTGGAATTCTCTGCCTCAGAGGGCAGTGGAGGCCAGTTCTCTGGATACTTTCAAGAGAGAGCTAGATAGGGCTCTTAAAGGGTTCCATTGTTAAATATTGTTCCTTGTCCACCAGGGTACGATGACGGATTTGTGACTTAACCGTTGAAGAGTTAACAGTGCATAGTTGACAATGGTTCCATTTTCAAAAAACTAGTATCAGTAATATAAATACTCAGGGTTAAGTGATGGGACAATATTGATTGACAATATTCAAACTGAAGAAGGGACCTGACCCGAAACGTCACCTATCCATGTTCTCCAGCGACGCTGCTCGACCCGCTGAGTTACTCCAGCACTTTGTGTCTTTTTTAAAAATAAATCTGCATCTGCAGTTCCTTATTTCTATCAGTTTGCAGGTTAATTGGCCACTGCAAATTGCCCGTAGCGTGCAGGAAATGTATGTGAAAGCAGGATAACGTGCAACTAGGGTGAATGGGTGATCGATGGTCATCTATTTCCTTCAAGCCCTTGGGGTTTCGGCCCGAAACATTGCCTATTTCCTTCGCTCCATTGATGCTGCCGCACCCGCTGATAGAAACATAGAAACATAGAAAATAGGTGCAGGAGTAGGCCATTCGGCCCGTCGAACCTGCACCGCCATTCAATATGATCAAGGCTGATCATTCAACTCAGTATCCTGTACCTACCTTCTCTCCATACCCCCTGATCCCTTTAGCCACAAGGGCCACATCTAATTCCCTCTTAAATATAGCCAATGAACTGGCCTCAACTACCTTCTGTGGCAGAGAGTTCCACAGATTCACCAATCTCTGTGTGAAAAGATGTTTTTCTCATCTCGGTCCTAACAGACTTCCCCCTTATCCTTAGGCTGTGACCCCGTTGTTCTGGACCTCCCCAATGTGAAATAGTGTTTGTGTTTTGCTTGGCAGGTGATCAGCTGTTTCGGCATCTCCGTCTGCCTCTGCCGCTACGTGGGTTTTTCCGTGGTGGCCCTGTTGGTGGAGATCAACTCCATCTTCCTGCACCTGAGGCAGATCCTCCTGATGGGGAACATGCAGCGAGCCACCGCCTTCACCCTCAACAGCATCGTCAACCTGGGCACCTACGTGGTCTTCCGCATCAGCACGCTGGCCTGGATGACCCGCTGGCTGGTCCTCAACCGGGACAACATCCCGCTGGTCATCTACAGCATCGGCAGCGGCGGGATGGCCATCATGACCGTGATGAACATCGTGCTGTTCTACCGGCTCCTCAGGAGCGACTTCCTCAAGCCCAGCAGGGAAGGGAAGAGGGAGAAAGAAAAGAAAATCTAAAAAAGAAAAAAAAAAAAAAAAAAAAGGCCTTTCATCTCTCCATCACGGAACTGTGGGTTGGATTCGCTGACAGAAAAAAAACCCAACAGACAACGACAGGTACACGGACAAGGGTCTCCACCCGGAACATCGCCCATTCCTTCTCTCCAGAGATGCTGCCCGTCCCGCTGAGTTACTCCAACTTTTCGATTGCACATCTTAGGTACATGGACAGGACAGGTTTGGAGGGATATGAGCTGAACGCAGGCAGGTGGGACACGTTGGCCAGTGTGGGCAAGTTGGGCCAAATGGCCTCGTTTCCCACACTCTGTGACTCCATGAGAAAAAGGCACCTTTGGCCAGAAAAGTGCTTACATTCAATTAATGTGGAATTTAATGCAGTTTAATTGTCACATATATAATATATCTTTTGGATTTTTATCTACTTAATTTTTTTATCTCACATGGTGAATTATATTTTTGAACATGATACAGTAATGGTGCAAACAAAATGGTGGCTTTTCCTTTAAACAAACGCCTCTGTGTGTGATACAGAGTGATGTTACTTAATCGTTCACTACCTCACATTGAACTCATTGTACAAGTATTAATGCTATCAAGCATTGAAGCACTGCAGTTATGCACTGGGCTAATCCAACCGCACCTTGTAAACCCACAGCCTCGACCATTGAGGAAGGCAGCGGCAACAGGTACTTGAAAACAACACACCTGAGGTTCCTGTCCAAGTTGCATATCTTCCCGACTTGAAAAACATTAATCATGCTAACACACGGATAGGACAGGTTTGGAGGGGTATAGACCCAGGGCAGGCAGGTGGGACTAGTGTAGCTGGGACGTGTCGGCCGGTGTGGGCAAGATGGGCCAAAGGGCCTGTTTCCACACTGTATCACTCTATGACTCTATACGGTGAGCGTTTGACGGCACTGGGCCTGTACTCGCTGGAGTTGAGAAGAATGAGGGGGGACCTCATTGAAACATACAGAATAGTGAAGGGCTTGGATCGAGTGGATGTGGAGAGGATGATTTCACTGAGCGGGAGAGTCTAGGACTAGAGGTCACAGCCTCAGAATTAAAGGACGTTCTTTTAGGAAGGAGATGAGGAAAGATTTCTTTAGCCAGAGGGTGGTGAATCTGTGGAATTCTTTGCCACAGAAGGCTGTGGAGGCCAAGTCAGTGGATATTTTTAAGGCAGAGGTAGATAGATTCTTGATTAGTGCGGGTGTCAGAGGTTATGGGGAGAAGGCGGGAGAATGGGGTTAGGAGGGAGAGATAGAACAGCCATGATTGAGTGGCGGAGTAGGCTTGATGGGCTGAATGGCCTAATTCTGCTCCTATCTCATGATCTTATGATGTTCCTTCATTGGAACTGGGTCTGAGTTCTGGAACTCCCTGCCCAGCACTAGCATGGGAGTGCTTTTACCAAAAATACTCCAGTGGTTCAAGAAGGCAACTTATCACCACCTTCTTGGAGACAATCATGAGAGGAATTAGATCGGGTAGACGCACAGAGTCTCTTACCCAGAGTAGGTGAATCGAGGACCAGAGTCCATATGTCTATGGTGAAGGGGAAAAGATTTGATTGGAATCTGAGGGGCAACTTTTTCACTCAAAGGGTGGTGGGTGTATGGAACGAGCTGCCAGAGGAGGTGGCTGAAGCTGGGACTATCCCAACGTTTATGACATGGATAGGACAGGTTTGGAGGGATCTGGCCCGAACTCTGGCAGGTGGGACTAGTGTAGCTGGGACATGTTGGCCGGAGTGGGCAAGTTGGGCCGAAGGGCCTGTTTCCATCCAGTATCACTCCATGATCAAGGTTGACATATGAATGTGGTCGTGGGAGTAAGACAGTCATCCTAAAATGAATGGGGGAAAGAAACTCTTGGAATGTTTGTAACAATGTTCATTCATTTCAATGCGTTTCATATCGGCTTTGAAGTTGAAATAAACAAAATGATGAATTTATGAAATTAAAATTACTGCAATTCTCATTTAAGCCTTCAGAATACCTTTATTCAGATGGATTATTGAGTTTAGAAGTTGGATGCAGCCATTGATTGTGAGAGTGAGGGGGACAAAGGACATTTATTGTCACATACACCAATTGGTGTAGTGAAATTTGACTTGCCATGCAGCACATAGATAAAGATAAGACCCAACACTAAAGAATTAACAATGAACATAAAAACATCCCCCCACAATGGCTCCCACTGTGGTGGAAGGCACAAAGTCCAGTCCCATCCCCATGTCCACCCATAGTCAGGCCTATTGAGGCCTCCGTAGTCGGCGCTACGGCGGCCCGATGTTTTAGGCCCTTCTCGACGGGTGTTGGTGCTCCGGTGTCGAGAGAGTCCTCACACCTGGAACGGCCGCTTCCCTACCGGAGTCCGTGGCTTCCGACGCCTACAAGGCCGCGCTGGATGGAGCTCCACAACTGGTGATCTCGCCGAGAGATCCCAGGCTCCCGATGTTAAAGTTCATTGCTGAAGCCCGCAGCCGGCCGCCCCGCAGTCCCGCAGCTCCGCGATGTTCACCTGCGGTCTCAGCATTCCGGAGCTCCAGCGCGGTGACCCGGGCAAGGTATCGCCCGCTCCGCTCCCCGATGGTGCTCCAGCGCTGAGCCACTGCCGAAGCCGAGGTTCTGGGCGGTCCCCTCAGGAAACGCCGCTCCAGGCCCGCTGGTAGGCCGCGAGGACGGGTCGAAGTTGCAGCCCGGAGAAAAGCTGCCTCTCCAACCAGGTAGGGACCAGGAAAAGCAGTTTCCCCCTTCCCCCCCCACATAAAAAAGGCTAGGACTCCAAAAACAAAACACCAAAACTAACTAAAAATAAAAGAAAGAAGTTAAAAAACAGACAGCTGCAGGCTGGGCAGCCATGCCAACTGGACGGTGCCCCCTAAACTATGTATGTTGTATGTTGTCGGGCTGCATCGAAGCTTGGTTTGGGAACAGCTCTGCCCAAGACTGCAAAACAATTCCTGGCAGTTGTAGACGTACTGTAGTCCAGTCCATCGCCCAGTCCAGACTTCCCACCATTCACTCCATGTACCATTCATACTGCCTCGGGAAAGCAGCCAATATCATCGAAGACTTGTCCCGCGCTGACCATTCCTTCTTCCCCCCGCCGCGGGTACCATGTAACCCCGTGCTACCTGCTCCATGGTCGGATAGTCGGCGACTAAACTGTCTCCCCCACCTGGTTTGCCGGGTGAGGAGGGGTCTGTGGACCCCCAGCAGGACCAAAAACACGACCCGTCAAAGGGCGGAAGAGCTCCTAGCGAGCCAACGGCCACCCACACTTAGAAGTTGCGATCGCTGTCGTAAACGGCATTGTAAGGTACCGCGCCCGTTGATGTTTTCAACGATGATGAAGGTTGGATTCCAATCCATGATCCCAAAGGCGACACTGGAGTGTGTACCAGAGATGACCAGGTGACTGGGGATTCGGGGAGTGGACAGACTAAAACATTGATCTTGTAATAATATGATATGATTATAGATCAAAATGACAACAAACGTTTAGGTCAGATTCTCACGGATCAGTCCAGTTGACAAAATGTTCCCATTGCATTAATGGATGGATGGACAGACCTAGCTCAGCTTTTAAAATTAAATAACAATTAAATTACTTAATGGCATCATTAGTTTGAATATAAAATTTCCAATCAAGTGTATTATGGCCATAAATGATTTCATGGTTCGATGCAAGATGACAAAAAAGAGGATGTTATAAGGACATTCTCACTCCAAAATTAATATTAAGGTAATGCTTCACAGGTTAATAAACAATAGACAATAGACAATAGGTGCAGGAGTAGGCCATTCGACCCTTCGAGCCAGCACCGCCATTCAATGTGATCACGGCTGATCATCCCCAACCAGACCCCGTTCCTGCCTTCTCCCCATATCCCCTGACTCCGCTATTTTTAAGAGCCCTATCCAGCTCTCTCTTGAAAGTATCCAGAGAACCGGCCTCCACCGCCCTCCGAGGCGGAGAATTCCACAGACTCACCACTCCCTGTGAGAAAAAGTGTTTCCTCGTCTCCGTCAACTAACATGTATTCAAATCAAGATCAAACAAATGAAATGGTATTTAAGCTAGTATTTATAAAGAACAATTTTGTCCGTAAGTAACTTAAATGCAGCAGTCACATTAAAAAGGAGCGAGGTACAAAAAAAAACATACACAAAAAACATGATTACAAAGTTGGTGGTGGTGGTGGTGGTGGTGGTGGTGGTGGTGGGTGTAGGGGGGGGGGGGGGATTGAAGAAGGGACCAACAATATTTAAGGGTAAATAATATTTAAGCAATACCCTCATGTTACATGTGACAATGAAGTGTCTATTTTTATGAAAATATCGAAAAAAAAGTGTGGAAAGATTTAATAGGAGCCCGAGGGGTCACTTTTTCACATAAAGGGTGGTGGGTGAATGGCACGAGCTGCCGGGGGAGGTAGTTGGGGCAGGGACTTTCGCACCGTTTAAGAAACATTCAGACAGGTTGATGGATAGGACGGGTTTAGAGGGCTATAGTGTAGGCAGGTGGGACTCCTGTAGATGGGACACGTTGGCCGGTTTGGGCAAGGTGGGCCGAAGGGCCTGTTTCCATGCTGTATCACCCTTTGACCCATTATGACTCCATAACTGCAGATGTTATTACACAAAAGGACACAAAGTGCTGGAGTAACTCAGCGAGTCAGGCAGCATCCATGGAGAACATGCATAGATGACTTTTTGGGTTGAGACCCTTTTTCGGACTGATTATAAGCTGGAAAAGGGGGAGAGAGGCAGGATAAAGCGTGGCAAGTCAGAGGTCGATATAGGCAAGGGGAGTTTTTGATAGGCAGGTGGTTGGAACAAAGGCCAGAGATAAGAAAAGAAGGTGTGAGACAGGTTTGATGAGTTGTAAAGCCAGAGGGGGGGGGGGGGGGGGGGACTGGCAGGAGGGAGGGGAGAGTGGAAGGAAGAAATAGGTGGAGGGAGGGGATGTGTGGGGGAACTGAAAATATAGTTGATCCTGTTTGCACCTCTGTGGATGAAGAAAAATGGCAGGTGTCCGAAACGTTTTAAAAACACAAAATATAATGATATTATCCACACACTGAAGTGTGTTTGCACCACTGTGATGGTTATTGCACTGATATTTTAAGCCCTTGTGTTGGCTCTGTCACGCTGGCTCTGTGTATGTTTGTCCTCTTCCTCCAGTTGGTGTAGGACTCGCCGCTTCCCAGCAGGCCTTGGACGGTTAGTCCACTGCTTCTTCTGCAAGGTTGAATCCCTGGTGAGACCGAATCGGAGCGTCCGTGAAGATGCGCAGCATGAACGCCTCGTTGGTGTCTGGCGCGAAGGTGCTGGGGATGATCACGTAATGTCCCGGCATGAGTTTGCAGCGCAGGGTGATGCTTCTCTGAGCCACGTACGCTCCCGAATCGGAAACCTCCCCGTCGTGCGTGAAGTGTGTCGCCGTTAAAACCTTCAGAGGATCGCAAGACTGACAAAAACAAAAAAGCACGCGGCTTCACTCCAGCTCGGCTTTTGCTTTTAGTTGTTACATGTTGGTACTTGTGGGCGGAGCGCCATGGCAAATTCCTTGTATGTGAATACTTGGCCAATAAACTTACTTATTTTACTTCTCTGCATTGGACTATCGCAACGTTTCGCAGGTACTATCGCAATGTTTAAGAAACATTTGCACAGGTGCATGGAGAGGACAGGTTTGAATGAATGAATACGTTTCTTGGCCAACTATTCACATACAAGGAATTTGCCTTGGTGCTCCGCCCACAAGTGACATACAGTGACACATAAAACATTAAACATTAATAATAAAACATTATCGATTAAAGATGAGCATTAAATAAAATACCAGAGCAAAAGGAGGCTACAGATTTTTGGCTATTGAGTAGAGCTACTGCTTGTGGATAAAAGCTGTCTTTTTACGTCTGGCTGTGGCAGCTTTGACAGTTTGGAGGGATATGGGCCAAACGCAGGCAGGTGGGACTAGTGTAGATGGGACACGTTGGCTGGCGTGGGCAAGTTGGGCCGAAGGGTCTGTTTCCACACTGTATCACTCTATGATTCTACGGACACTGTTTCGGGAACAAAAAAACTCACTGTAAATCCTGAAAGATGTCTTCAGGGGATTTCAAAAAGATATTATAAAGTAGGATTAGAAGGTAAGAATACTTAGAATATTTGGAGGAAAGACTAGAAGACACAGATGCTGGTTTTTAAAAAAAACACACAAAGTGCTGGAGTAACACAGCGGGTCGAACTGCTGGACGACGTGACATGGAAGACATTTTGGGCTAGGACCCTTCATCAGACTGATTAGGGTCCCGACACAAAACATCATCTATCCATGTTCTCCAGAGATGCTGTCTGACCCGTTGAGTTACTCCAGCACTTTGTTATTTTTTAAATCACCAGGTTTGATTTGGGATGACTGGCATTCAATCAATGTTTCTGCACCTGAATAACCAGATGGTACTCAGTGTGCAAGCCCATTCATGCTTGAATACATAAAGGGCTGAGTGGACATTGGTTTACTTTAAAGATACAGGCCCTTTGGCCCACTAGGTCCATGCCGACCATCGATCACCCGTTCACACTAGTTCTGTGCTATCTCTTTTTCATATCCATTCCCTGCACACTAGGGGCAATTTACAGAGGGCCAATTAACCTCCAAACTCACACGTCTTTGGGATGTGGGTAGAAATCTGGGCACCCGGAGGAAACCCAGGCAGGGAGAACGTGCAAACTCCACACAGACAGCACCCGAGATCAGGATCGAACCCGGGTCTCCGGCACTGCGAGGCAGCCGCACTACCAGCTGCAACACTGCACCAACGATGGCATGTTAACATGCAAGTATCAGTGCCTCAGGTGTTGCAATTACCTTCATCGCAACAGAAATTATGTTCGAATCATAGAAATGGAGCAACATATTTAAAAACATCCAGTTTATTAGATAAAAAGATAGATAGATAGATAGATAGATAGATAGATAGATAGATAGATAGATAGATAGATAGATAGATAGATAGATAGATAGATAGATAGAGGGTTACACAAAAAGCTGGAGAAACTCAGCGGGTGCAGCAGCATCTAAGGAGCGAAGGAGATAGGCGACATTTCGGGTCGAGACCCTTCTTCAGACTGGTCAGGGATCAGGGAAACGAGAGATATAGACAGTGATGTGGAGAGATAAAGAACAATGAATGAAAGATATGCAAAAAAGTATCGATGATAAAGGAAACAGGCCATTGTAAGCTGTTTGTGGTGTGAAAAGAAGATAGATGGATAGATGGATAGATGGATGGATGGATGGATGGATGGATGGATGGATGGATGGATGGATGGATGGATGGATGGATGGATGGATGGATGGATGGATGGATGGATGGATGGATGGATGGATGGATGGATGGATGGATGGATGGATGGATAGATGGATAGATGGATAGATGGATAGATGGATAGATGGATAGATAGATAGATAGATAGATAGATAGATAGATAGATAGATAGATAGATAGATAGATAGATAGATAGATAGATGGATAGTTAGATAGAGGTAGTTAGATAGAGAGATAGAGGGAAAGATGGATAGAGAGATGGATGGATGGATGAATGGATAGATAGATAGATAGATAGAGACAGACAGACAGACAGACAGACAGACAGACAGACAGACAGACAGACAGACAGACAGACAGACAGACAGACAGATATTTTATTGTCACGTGTACCATGAGGTACAGTTAAATTCTTTGTTTTTCCACACACAGTACACAAAAGAGTCACCACAAGTTGCGGACAAAGATAGATATGTAAAGATAGGTCGTTGTCTGTGCAAAATATCAATTGTCAACTTACTCTGTAAATCTGGATCCCAATGGGACTCATCAAGAGTCCAAGCTTCCTGCTTATCCGTCTGTAATTCTGGATTAAACAGATTAAAATAGAACATTCCCGATCCTCTTGGTCCGCGTGAGCATCTGACGGGTGGCAGAAAGATAAACCTGTTAGTGAAATCCCACATTGAGCCCAACACCAGAGGGAACTAGAGTAACCAGTGGACAATTGGAATTAAAAATTAAATTGACATTTTTCAGCCGAATTCTAAAAAAAGTAGCACGTTTGATAAGTGTTGAGAGAACCAGTGCTAAAGACAGGACAGTTCATGTTCAGACATACCATTCTTACATTGAAAAGTGGAAGGCGCAATAAGGTAGTGGTCAAGGTACAATAACAACATTTAAAATACATAGAAACACAGACAATAGGTGCAGGAGTAGGCCATTCAGCCCTTCGAGCCAGCACCGCCATTCAATACAATCATGGCTGATCATCCAGAATCAGTACCCCGTTCCTGCTTTCTCCCCATGTCTCTTGACTCCGTTAGCCCTAAGAGTTACATCAAACATTTTGGACAGGTACAAGGGTGGAAAGGTTTAACGGGGTATGGGCCAAATGTGTCAAATGGGAGTAGTTTAGATTGGGCAATTTTGGCCAGCATGGACATGTTAGGCTGAAGGGCCTCTTCCCATGCTGTGTGACTCTAGGCCTCTTTGAGAAAGGGAGCTCCAAACAACCACGGCACTTCAAGAGAGAAGTCATTTTATTTGAATTATACGGGCAACCAGGAACAGGCCGTGAACCGCTCCTTTAAACTTTCCGGCCTTAAGGGCCTGTCCTACCAGCATCCGATTCCATGCGGTGAGCGCGACCAAACCGGCAGCGGGGGCCGCGCGGAGGTCGGGTGAGTGGCGCAACGCGGCGCAAAGTGAGGCGAACTTGGAGTGAAGTCTTAAAGGTAAGTTCGCCAGGACAGAGAGGGGCACACAGAGAGGGGCACAGAGGCACACACATAGAGAGGGCCACGGAGGCACACACAGAGAGGGTCACGGAGGCACACACAGAGAGGTTCACGGAGGCACGACATCGAGGCGGTGTTTAAAGCGTCGAGGCGACTGCGAATTTTTGAACATGGTCAGTTTTTCGGAGCCCTGCGCGATGTCGGGACGAACTCCGCACAATTCCACACGGCTCCGGCGATCGATGTGGGACCGGCCCCGCGACGCCGGACGGCTCAAGCGACCACGTTAGGTCGCGCTCATCGCATGGAGTTGCATGCTGGTGGGACAGGCCTTTTACTGTGTGAATTCTGAAGCCTGGAGTTTATGGAACCGGAGAGTGACCGAATTATGTAAACATTGTGATGACAGGAAGCAGTCTGATTAATAGCCAATTGTTTCTAGTCATTAGGAGAACCCAGTTACTAAGAATAATTCTGCCACATCCTGCTGCGGGTCATATTTAAACATGTTTTAACTGCTGTTGCTGAAGTTTAACTACCATTCGGCCCATCGAGTCTACTCCGCCATTCGATCATGGCCGATCTATTTTCCCCTCTCAACTCATACTCCTGCCTTCTCCCCGTACCCTTTGACCCCTGTACTAATCAAGAATCTATCTATCTCTGCTTTAAAAATGCCCAATGACTTGGCCTCCACAGCCTTTTGCGGCAATGAATTCCACAGATTCACCACCCTCTGACTAAAGAAAGTCCTCCTCATCTGCATTCTAAAGGAGCGTCCTTTTATTCTGAACCTCTAGTTCTGGACTCTCCCACTACTGGGAACATCCTTTCCATGTCCAGCCTTGATACTGCCTCAAAAAGGCCGGCAGCATCATCAAGGACCCACACCACCCTGGCCACACACTCATCTCCCCGCTACCTTCAGGTGGAAGGTACAGGAGCCTGAAGACTGCACCGACCAGGTTCAGGAATAGCTACTTCCCCACAGCCATCAGGCTATTAAACTTGGCTGGGACAAAACTCTGAACATTAATAGCCCATTATCTGTTATTTGCACTTTATCAGTTTATTTATTCATGTGTGTGTATATTAGCATAATGGTATATGGACACACTGATCTGTTTTGTAGTCAATGCCTACTATGTTCTGTTCTGCTGAAGCAAAGCAAGAATTTCATTGGTACACAAAAAGCTGGAGAAACTCAGCGGGTGCGGCAGCATCTAAGGAGCGAAGGAGATAGGCGACGTTTCGGGTCGAGACCCTTCTTCAGATTTCATTGTCCTATCAGGGACACATGACAATAAACTCTCTTGAATCTTGAATCTTGAATGTCCATTCTTTCGAGGCCTTTCATTACCCAGTAGGCTTTAATGAGATTCCCCCTCATTCTTTTAATCTCCACACTAAGTCAGGCCCAGAGCCATCCTTTGCATGTTGACTCTATCGAGGCCTTTCATTATTCTCCTAGATGAAAGGGGCCACAGGTTCACCAGATGGTCTTCACAACCTCTTGGTGAGTTTAGTTCAGTTTACATTAGAGATACAGCGCGGAAACAGGCCCTTCGGCCCACCGAGTCCGCGCCGACCAGCGATCCCCGCATACGAACACTATCCCACACACACTAGGGACAATTTATAATTTTACCGAAGCCAATTAACCAACAGACCTGTACGTCCTTTGAGTGTGAGAGGAGACCGGAGGTCCCGGAGAAAACCCACGCAGGTCACGGGGGGGAACGTACATAGAAACATAGAAAAATAGATGCAGGAGTAGGCCATTCGGCCCTTCGAGCCTGCACCGCCATTCAATATGATCATGGCTGATCATCCAACTCAGTATCCCGTACCTGCCTTCTCTCCATACCCCCTGATCCCTTTAGCCACAAGAGCCACATCCAACTCCCTCTTGAATATAGCCAATGAACTGGCCTCAACAACCTTCTGTGGCAGAGAATTCCAGAGACTCACCACTCTCTGTGTAAAGAATGTTTTCCTCATCTCGGTCCTAGAGGAATTCCCCCTTATCCTTAGACTGTGACCCCTTGTTCTGGACTCCCCCAACATCGGGAACAATCTTCCTGCATCTAGCCTGTCCAACCCCTTAAGAATTTTGTAAGTTTCTATACGATCCCCCCTCAATCTTCTAAATTCTAGCGAGTACAAGCCGAGTCTATCCAATCTTTCTTCATATGAAAGTCCCGACATCCCAGGAATCAGTCTGGTGAATCTTCTCTGTACCCCCCTCTATGGCAAGAATGTCTTTGCTCAGATTTGGAGACCAAAACTGTACGCGATACTCCAGGTGTGGCCTCACCAAAACCCTGTACAACTGCAGTAGAACCTCCCGGCTCCTATACTCAAATCCTTTTGCTATGAATGCTATCATACCATTTGCTTTCTTCACTGCCTGCTGCACCTGCATGCCTACTTTCAATGACTGGTGTACCATGACACCCAGGTCTCGTTGCATCTCCCCTTTTCCTAATTTGCCACCATTCAGATAATAGTCTACCCTCATGTTTCTGCCACCAAAGTGGATAACCTCACATTTATCCACATTATACTGCATCTGCCATACATCTGCCCATTCACTCAGCCTATCCAAATCACCCTGCAGCCTCCTAGCATCCTCCTCTCACCTAACTGTACCCCCCAGCTTGGTGTCATCCGCAAATTTGAAGATGTTACATTGAATTCCCTCATCCAAATCATTAATATATATTGTAAATAGCTGGGGTCCCAGCACTGAGCCTTGCGGTCCCCCACTAGTCACTGCCTGCCATTCTGAAAATGACCCGTTTACTCCTACTCTTTGCTTCCTGTCTGCTAGCCAGTTCTCTATCCACATCAATACTGAACCCCCAATACCGCGTGCTTTAAGTTTATATACTAATCTCTTATGTGGGACCTTGTCGAAAGCCTTCTGAAAGTCCAGATATAACACATCCACTGGTTCTCCCTTATCCACTCTACCAGTTAAATCCTCGAAAAATTCTATAAGATTCGTCAGACATGATTTACCTTTTGTAAATCCATGCTGACTTTGTCACAATGATTCAGCACTTTCCAAATGTGCTGCGATCCCCATCTTTAATAACTGACTCTAGCAGTATTCCCAGACTCCGTACAGACAGCACCCGTAGTCGGGATCGAACCGGGTCTCCGGCGCTGTGAAGGTAGCAACTCTACCCGCTGCGCCACCGTGCCGCCCAGTTACTGGAGGGAGTATCTTGTAGATGCCACCTTGGTGCGGTGGTGGTGGGAAGTAAGGTCCAAGGTGCTGAATAAATTCAATATAAGGTGACATCTTTGCCCCTGGACTCCCTTTGGGTAATTGAGCGTGGCACGGTAACCAGAGACCTACAGGTTTGTAAGTCATCGGC
This sequence comes from Raja brachyura, assembly GCA_963514005.1. The sequence continues at coordinate 72,180 of CAUPSL010000200.1, forward strand.
TTTGGTAAAAATTGTAAACTGCCTCTGGTGTGTAGGATAGTGTTGGTGTACGGGACCGCTGGTCGGCGAGGACTCGGTGGGCCGAAGGGCCTGTTTGCCACAACCGTATAACTAAACTAATTGAGAAGTTTATATGCAAGTTCTTTAGTAGAGGGAGGGGGGGAGAGACGGAGGGGGACTTTATTACCTCGCTCTGCAATGGTGATGGGATATTGAGGATTACAGCTGTACTTGGTCATGTTATTCCTGCATCCTCCTGCGTTGATTCAGCCACCCACTGGCCCTTCACCTCCTGCAGGCTGCAGCATCTGTAACAGCAGAAGGATGTTAAACATGTCCTGAACAAGAGACTCCGTTCTTTAGACGGACACAAAATGCCGGAGTAACTCAGCAGGACAGGCAGCCTCTCTGGAGAGAAGGAATGGGCGATGTTTTTTGGGTATTTCGTCACCTATTTCCTACAAACCCTAAGGGTTTCGGCCCAAAACGTCGCCTATCTCCTTCGCTCCAAGATGCTGCCGCACCCGCTGAGTTTCTCCAGCATCTTTTGTCTACCTTTGTATTGTAGGTTAATTAGTTGGTATGAATATAAATTGTCCCGCCGCATGCGTAGGATAGTGCTAGTTGTACGGGGTGATCCTTCCTTGTCCGCAGAACAATTTCTCTCCCCCTCCCCCCCCCCCCCCCTCCCCACCAACCACCTTCATCAAGAATACATATCCCTCCATTACCTGCACCTCCATCGCCATCAAAGTCTGGGCCCAGGGTCAGAACTGTGATATTTGAAAACTTTCGGCAGAAGTCATCAAACTGCATCCTGTGATATAGAACATAGAAACATAGAAACATAGAATTAGGTGCAGGAGTAGGCCCTTCGGCCCTTCGAGCCTGCACTGCCATTCAATGTGATCATGGCTGATCATCCAACTCAGTATCCCGTACCTGCCTTCTCTCCATACCCCCTGATCCTTTAAAGCCACAAGTGCCACATCTAACGCCCTCTTAAATATAGACAATGAACTGGCCTCAACTACCTTCTGTGGCAGAGAATTCCAGAGACTCACCACTCTCTGTGTGAAAAATGTTTTCCTCATCTCGGTCCTAAAGGAATTCCCCTTATCCTTAAAATGCAACGGAATTTTGTTTGGAACTGCATTTATCGATGTATTTCTAAATGACAATAAAGTTTGTTTGACTTTGACTTGACTTTGACTTGACCTGTGGCCCCTTGTCCTGGACCTCCCCAACATCGGGAACAATCTTCCAGCATCTAGCCTGTCCAACCCTTAAGAATTTTGTAAGTTTCTATAAGATCCCCCCTAAATCTTCTAAATTCTAGCGAGTACAAGCTGAGTCTATCCAGTCTTTCCTCATGTGAAAGTCCTGACATCCCAGGAATCAGTCTGGTGAACCTTCTCCGAACCCCCTCTATGGCAAGAATGTCTTTCCTCACATTTGGAGACCAAGACTGTACGCAATACTCCAGGTGTGGTCTCACCAACCCCTGTACAACTGCAGATATAAGTGACAGTGTTTGCTGGAAGATGCAACAGCTTCAATGAAACAAGGTGTAATTATTCAATAAGATAAACTTGATCATATGAAATGTCCTACCAGAATTCCCATCGTCCTTCTTGGTAAATCCAAATGATTTTCCAAATGATTCTTTGGTCCAGGTTGGGATTTGATCCCACAGGGGGGAACTTTTTGAAAAAGATCCACATTATAACAATGTTTAAGAAAGAACTGCAGATGCTGGAAAAAAATCGAAGGTAGACAAAAATGCTGGAGGAACTCAGCGGGTGAGGCAGCGTCTATGGAGCGAAGGAATGGGTGACGTTTTCACTATTTCTCCAGCATTTTTGTCTCCCTTCGATTTTTCCAGCATCTGCAGTTCTTTCTTAAATACATACTTAAAATGTATACTTCCTTTCTTCTTCCCACCCCCCTCCACCCCCACTGCAGAAGGGTCTCGACCCGGAACGTCACCTATTCCTTCGCTCCATAGATGCTGCCTCAACTGCTGAGTTTCTCCAGCATTTATGTCCACTTTCACATTATAAAAACACGGTGCGGAAACAGGCCCTTCGGCCCCACCGGGTCCGCGCCGACCAGCGATCCCTGCGCAACTAACACTATCCTACACACACACACACGAGGGAGAGTTTACAATTATACCGAAGCCAATTAACCTACAAACCTGTACGTCGTTGGAGCGTGGGAGGAAACCGGAGCGCCCGGGGAAAACCCACGCAGGGCACGGGGAGAGCGTACAAACTCCGTACAGACAGCGCCCGTAGTCAGGATCGAACCCGGGCCTCTGGCGCTGTGAGGCGGCAACTCTACCGCTGCCGTCTTTTTCTAAACACCTCACGGCAATCACGTTACTTCCCCCAAATACGTGATCAAAGATCTGAGGAAGGGTCCTGACCCGAAACGTCACCTATCCATGTTTTCCAGAGATGCTGCCTGACCCACTGAGTTACTCCAGCCCCTCAATTCCAATTATTATCACTGAGACAAAATAACCAGATTAACACTCGGTGTTGAGCAGCTGTGGACCAATGTTCATTGACAATATTCAGACTGAGGAAGCTGAATCGTCACCTACACACGCTCTCCACGGATGCTGGCCCCTACCTGCTGCTGAGTTACTCCAGCACTTTATGTCTTTTTCTGTAAACCAGCATCTGCTGTTCCTTGTCTCTGCGGGTTACGGGTTAATTGGCCCACTGTGGCTTGTCCCTCGGGTGTAGGAAACGGAGGTGAAGGTGGAATAATATAGAACTGATGTGAGCGGGCGAGCGGTGATCGCCCTGGA
>CAUPSL010000201.1:5000-18053 GCA_963514005.1 Raja brachyura
TCTTTGGAGCGCAGAAGGTTAAGGGGGGACTTGATTGAGGTCTTTAAAATGATGAAAGGGATAGACAGAGTTGACGTGGATAAGCTTTTCCCATTGAGGGTAGGGAAGATTCAAACAAGAGGGCATGACATGAGAATTAAGGGACAGAAGTTTAGGGGTAACATCAGGGGGAACTTCTTTACTCAGAGAGTGGTGGCTGTGTGGAATGATCTTCCAGCAGAAGTGGTGGAGGCAGGATAGATTTTAACATTTAAAAGTAAAGTGGATAGGTATATGGACGGGAAGGGAATGGAGGGGTATGGTCTGAGTGCAGGTAGATGGGACTAGGGGAAATTAAATGGTCAGCACGGACTGGAAGGGCCGAGAAGGCCTGTTTCCGTGCTGTAATTGTTATATGGTTATATGGTTATTGCGAACCGAGCGGAGGTGTTGGGCAAAATAATCGCCGAGCCTGCGCTTGGTCTCACCGATGTAGAGCAGCTGACACCTAGAGCAGCGGATGCAGTAGATGAGATTGGAGGAGGTGCAGGTGAACCTCTGCCGCACCTGGAAAGACTGCTTGGGTCCTTGGATGGAGTCAAGGGGGGAGGTAAAGCGACAAGCATAGCATTTCCTGCGGTTGCAAGGGAAAGTGCCAGGAGAGGGGGTGGTTTGGGTGGGAAGGTACAAATTGACCAGGGAGTTACGGGGGGAGCGGTCTCTGGGGAAAGCCGAAAGGGGAGGAGATGGGAAGATGTGGCCAGTGGTGGGATCCCATTGGAGGTGGCAAAAATGTCGGAGGATTATTTGTTGTATGTGACGGCTGGTAGGGTAGAAGGTGAGGGCAAGGGGGACTCTGCCCTTGTTACAAGTGGGGGGGTGGGGAGTGAGAGCAGAGTTACGGGGTATAGAAGGGACCCTGGTGAGAGCCTCATCTATGGTAGAAGAGGGAAACCCCCGTTCCCTAAATAATGAAGACGTCTCCAATGCCCTGGTGTGGAACACCTCATCCTGGGTGCAGTTGCGGCGTAGATGGAGGAATCGGGAGTAGGGCATGGAGTCCTTACAGGAAGCAGGGTGGGAAGAAGTGCAGTCCAGATAGCCATGGGAGTCAGTGGGTTTATAGTGGATGTCGGTTAGTAGCCTGTCACCTGCGATGGAGATAGTGAGGTCTAGAAACAGTAGGGAGATGTCGGAAATGGTCCAGGTGAATATTGCGTGCTGCGAGTATTGTGTACAGTTTTGGTCTCCTAATTTGTGGAAGGACATTCTTGCTACTGAGGCAGTGCAGCGTAGGTTCACCAGGTTAATCCCTGGGATGGCGGGACTGTCATATGAGGAAAGATTGAGAAGACTAGGCTTGTATTCACTGGAGTTTAGAAGGATGAGGGGGGATCTTATAGAAACATGTAAAATTATAAAAGGACTGGACAGGCTAGATGCAGGAAAAATGTTCGCAATGTTGGGCGAGTCCAGAACCAGGGGCCACAGCCTAAGAATAAAGGGGAGGTCATTTAAAACTGAGGTGAGAAAAAACTTTTTCACCCAGAGAGTTGTGAATTTGTGGAATTCCCTGCCACAGAGGGCAGTGGAGGCCAAGTCACTGGATTAGATAGAGCTCTAGGGGCTAGTGGAATCAAGGGATACGGGGAGAAGGCAGGCACGGGTTATTGATAGGGGATGATCAGCCATGATCACGTTGAATGGTGGTGCTGGCTCGAAGGGCCGAATGGCCGCCTCCTGCACCTATTGTCTATTGTCTGTTTAAACCAGCGCCTACAATTCCGTCCCACGGACTGCAGCAGCTCCACCCCCTCCCCTCTCCTCCCCCGGTGCACGGTGTAATACTGGTTTGGTGGGGAGGGTCTCACCGGGGCTGTGGGGGGTGGGGGAACTCCGTGCCGATCCCGCGTTGCTGTGCGATCCGTACTTCTCCATCAGCTCGGCAAACTCCCGCCTGTGGGAACAGGAGACACACATAGTTCAACTTCCAAGGAGTCAGTTTCCTCACCAACAATCTCACCTGGACCAGCCATGTTGAAGCAACGGCCGAGATAGCTGACCCACGCCTCAACTACAATAGACAATAGGCGCAGGAGGAGGCCATTCAGCCCTTCGAGCCAGCACCGCCATTCAATGTGATCCCCAATCAGTACCCCGTTCCTGCCTTCTGCCCATATCCCCTGACTCCGCTATCTTTAAGAGCCCTATCCAGCTCTCTCATGAAAGCATCCATCGCCCTCTGAGGCAGAGAATTCCACAGATTCACCACCCTCTGACTAAAGAAATTCCTCCTCATCTTGTTCCAAAAAGAACGTCCTTTAATTCTGAGGCTGTGCGCTCTGGTCCTAGACTCTCCCACTAGTGGAAACATCCTCTCCACATCCACTCTGTCCAGGCCTTTCACTATTCTGTACGTTTCACTGAGGTCCCCGCTCATTTATCTAAACCCCAGCGAGTACAGGCCCAGTGCCGACAAACGCTCATCATATGCTAACCCACTCATTCCTGGGATCATTCTTGTAAACCTCCTCTGGACCCTCTCTGACCTCCCATCGAAATCACTGGAAATGTCTAGTTTAGTTCAGAGATACAGCGCGGAAACAGGCCCTCGGTCCCACCGAGTCCGCGCCGACCAGTGATCCCCGCTCACTAACACTATCCTACACACACTGCGGACAATTTACACTTATTATAGAAAGCCAAACTTTGGAAACCGGAGCACCTGGTGAAAACCCACGCAGGTCACCGGGGGGAACGTGCCAACTCCGCACAGACAGCACCCGTAGTCGGGATGGAACCCGGGTCTCCGGCGCTGTGAGGCAGCAGCTCTACCCGCTGCTGATTTTCATTCATGTTTTGGAGGTGACTGTAAATATTTATCACTGGCGATCTTGTGGAATGATCCGGGATGGCTGGCTCCAGGTCCACTCCAGGTTCCCGGCTCCCAGCCGCCCTGGCACTCACGGGGTTAACCCTCGAGTGCTCCAGACAGATTTGCTGAGCTGGTTCATATAAGCATACAAGCCAGGAAATTAATGTTCAATCATTTTCTGTGTCTTCGTACTCCATTTTAATCCTCTGATACAAGAAGCAATCTCTGACTGTGGTGGGGGTCAGGGGGGAGAGGGGAGGGGATGGAGAGAGTGGGAGGGGATGGAGGGGAGGGGGGGGAGATCTTGCCAGGACCTGGTGGGTGGGTGAATGGGATCAGTGTTGATCTAGGCATTGTGGCCCGAAGGCCTGTGGTCTGCTGTACTAGCCTGCAAGTCAGTGGGATTGCACCAGCACTTGACAAAGCAACACACACACACATGCACACACACAGGCACGCACACGCACGCACACACACGCACACCCACACACACACGCACACACACACACACACAGGCACGCACACGCACGCACACACACACGCACGTATACGCACGCACACACAGGCACGCACACGCACACACGCACGCACGCACAAGCACACACGCACGCACGCACACACACGCGCACACACACACGCACGCACACACACACCCGCACACACACTGGCACACACACACCCGCACACACGCACCCGCACACACGCACACGCACACCCACGCACACACACTAGCACACACACACATGCACGCCCCCACACACACACGCACAAACCCGCACACACACACGCCCACACGTACACGCACACACACACGCACACACACACGCACACACCCGCACACACCCGCACGCACACACACACGCACACACCCGCAAACACGCGCACACATGCACACACACTCGCGCACACACACACTCACACTCGCGCACACGCATGCACACACACACACGTCCACACGCGGTTTTGTTTACCTGCTACCAAAATAGAGAGCTGGGGGAGCTCTGGCAAACATTGACAGTTCAGTCGCCAAGCAACCGATGAAAGGAACGCACACACACACACACACTCGCGCACACACACACACGCGCACACACCCACCCACACACGCGCACACACCCGCACACACACCCGCACACACACACACACACACACACCCGCACACACACACACCCCGCACACACCCACACACACACCCACACACACACCCGCACACACACCCGCACACACCCGCACACACCCACACACGCTCGCACACACACACACCCGCACACACACACCCGCACGCACACGCCCGCACACGCCCGCACGCACACGCCCGCACGCACACGCACACACGCACACACACCCGCACACACACACCCGCACACGCCCGCACGCACACGCACACACACGCACACACACACCCGCACACACACACCCGCACTCACACCCGCACGCACACACCCGCACGCACACACCCGCACACACCCACACACACCCACGCACACACACCCGCACACACACCCGCACACACACACCCGCACACACCCACACACACACCCACACACGCGCACACACTCGCACACACACACCCGCACACACACCCCCACGCACACGCCCGCACACGCCCGCACACACACGCACGCCCACACGCGGTTTTGTTTACCTGCTACCAAAATAGAGAGCTGAGGGAGCTGTGGCAAACACTGACAGTTCAGTCGCCAAGCAACCGATGAAAGGGCCAACACAAGCTGCCTTCCATCTGTGGCAGATTTACTGCAAACATCCCCGTGGGGAACCACAGAGAACAAACGGCGCCTGACCCTCCACTGGCGATTTGGGGACCGACAGGTCCAAAGGTCAGCTTCAAGGGTGGGGCAAGGTGGAGATAAAGGGGGGGGGGGGGTCTCGACCCCAAACTCGCCCCTTCCTTCCCTCCACAGATGCTGCCTGACCCGCTGAGTTACTCCAGCGCTTTGTCAAGTCACTTTTATTTCTACAGCACATTTAAAAAACAACTCTCGGTGGCCAAAGTGCTTTACATTGCTGGAGGTACTAACGTTACACAACAGTGGTTCATAGATTAAATACAAACATCACCACATACATGTAGCCCTCCCTCAGAGGACGTCAAGAAAGACTTGGGAGTAGAGGTGAGTTTTAAGTCTCGACTTAAAGGAGCCGATGGATGTGTCTTTCTTCATGATCTTTTAGGGGGAAGTCTTTTAGGACCGAGATGAGAAAAACATTCTTTACACAGAGAGTGGTGAATCTGTGGAACTCTCTGCCACAGAGGGTAGTTGAGGCCAGTTCATTGGCTATATTTAAGAGGGAGTTAGATGTGGCCCTTTCTGACTAAAGGGATCAGGGGGTATGGAGAGAAGGCAGGTACGGGATACTGAGTTGGATGATCAGCCACGATCATATTGAATGGCGGTGATGGCTCGAAGGGCCGAATGGCCTACTCCTGCACCTATTGTCTGTGTTTCGATGTTTCTATAACTGCAGAGAGCTGGTGACACAAGTCCAGGGGCCGGCACGGTGGCGCAGCGGGTAGAGCTGCTGCCTCACAGCGCCGGAGATCCGGGTTCGATCCCGACTATGGGCGCTGTCCGTACGGAGTTTGCACGTTCTCCCCGTGACCCGCGTGGGTTTTCTCCGGGTGCTCCGGTTACCTCCCACACTCCAAAGACGTGAGGGTTTGGGTGCAGACACAAAATGCTGGAGTAACTCAGCGGGTGAGGCAGCATCTCTGGAGACAAGGAACAGGTGACGTTTCGGGTCGACCTGAAACGTCACCTATTCCTTCGCCCCATAGATGCTTCCGGGTCTCGACACGAAACGTCGCCTATAAAGATGAAGGAAGTGTTTTGCCGCAGGCTGGCAAGGGGGATAGGTGTGTGGGTTGTAGACGTTGCAGATACAGCGCGGAAACAGGCCCTTCAGCCCACCGGGTCCGCACCGACCAGCGATCCCCGCACACTAACACACACACACGCACGCACGCGCACACACACACACACACACACACACACACACACACACACACACACACACACACACACACACACACACACACACACACACACACACACACACACACACACACACACACACACACACACACACACACAAACTGGGGACAATTTACAATTTCCCCAAAGTCAGTTAACCTACAAACCTGCACGTCTGTGGAGTGTGGGAGGAAACCGGAGCGCCCGGAGAGAACCCACGCAGGTCACGGGGAGAACGTGCAAACTCCACACAGACAGCACCTGAGGTTAGGATCGATGGGTCGTAGTTACACAGCACACAAACAGGCCCTTCGGCCCAGCCTGCCCATGCCATCTAAGATGCCCCGTCTACACTAGTCCCGCCTGCCAGCGTTTGGCCCACATCCACAGAGCTGGGATGCAGCTGGTGGTGCCCAGGTATGGGGGGCAGTTGCCTGGGAACACCACCGACAAGGTAGACAGTCAGAACCTTTTCGCCCATGGTGGGATATGTCACAGGCCTCCCTTGCGGAGAATTGTGGCCGCAGCCCAGACCGTCGCACAAACCAACCTCCCTTCCACTGACTCCATCTACACCTCACGCTGCCTCGGCAAGGCCAGCAGCATCATCAAGGACCAGTCTCACCCCGGCCACTCCCTCTTCTCCCCTCTCCCATCGGGCAAGAGGTACAGAAGTGTGAAAACGAACGCACACCTCCAGATTCAGGGACAGTTTCTTCCCGGCTGTTATCAGGGAAGATAGAGGCAGGGAGTCCAGAACCAGGGGCCACAGTTTAAGAATAAGGAGTAAGCCAGTTAGAACGGAGACGAGGAAACACTTTTTCTCACAGAGAGTGGTGAGTCTGTGGAATTCTCTGCCTCAGAGGGCGGTGGAGGCCGGTTCTCTGGATGCTTTCAAGAGAGAGTTAGATCGGGCTCTTAAAGATAGTGGAGTCAGGGGATATGGGGAGAAGGCAGGAACGGGGTACTGATTGGGGATGATCAGCCATGATCACATTGAATGGCGGTGCTGGCTCGAAGGGCTGAATGGCCTCCTCCTGCACCTGTTGTCTATTGTCTATTGGAACTGAACCACCCTACCACAACCAGAGAGCGGTGCGGAACTACTATCTACCTCACTGGAGACCCTCGGACTGTCCGGGATCGGACTTTGCTGGCTTCACCTTGCACTAAAGGTTATTCCCTCAACCTGTATCTGTACACTGTGGACGGCTCGATTGTAATCATGTGTTGTCTTTCCGCTGGCTGGTTAGCTCGCGACAAAAGCTGTTCACTGTACCTCGGTACACGTGACGATACACTAACCTGGACTGACTGGAGTGGACACACCACTCTCTGTGTAAAATAAATGTTCCCCTACACGTCTCCTTTCAACTTTTCCCCTCTCACCCTAAACCGTTTAATAACTCCAGTTTCAGTGGAAAAAAAAAAAAAAAATTATTATTAATGTTTAATGTCTTACGTGTCACTGTGTGTCATGTTGTCACTTGCGGGCGGAGCACCAAGGCAAATTCCTTGTATGTGAATACTTGTGAATACAATAAACCTATTCCGAGTTAGACAGATTGTAGATCAGTGCGGGTGCCAGGGGTTATGGGGAGAAGGCAGGAGAGTGGGGTTAGGAGGGAGAGATAGATCAGCCACGATTGTAAGGCAGAGTAGACGATGGGCCGAATGGCCTAATTCTACTCCTATCACTTATGACCTTATGATCTTTCCCCTCCCCAAACTCAGTCTGAAGAAGGGTCTCGACCCGAAACGTCACCCATTCCTTCTCTCCAGAGACGCTGCCCGTCCCGCTGAGTTTCTCCAGCATTTTGTGTCTATCATTGTCCAAACTCTGCTCTGATTTCGTTCAGGCGGGTATCAGACAGGATCAGGGTTAGTCCGGGATGAACTCGGGGATAAAAATAGGCCGCCTCCAATTCTCTATCCGGCGACCAGCTTAATCATCGAATCAGCCGCAATCTAATCTGTGCGCATCCCGCTAAGGTGATTAGTGACAGAGCCAGCATGGAAACATGAAGCCGGTCCAAGCCGCTGTAGATGTGATCTGCTGGGTAGTGGCGGAAATAAGGTCACGTCAACAGGCAATAGGTGCAGGAGGAGGCCATTCGGCCCTTCGAGCCTGCACCGCCATTCACTGTGATCATCCCCAATCAGTTCTCCGTTCCTGCCTTCTCCCCGTATCCCTTGATGAAGTCTGAACCCGAAACGCCGCCTATCCCTTCGCTCCACAGACGCTGCCTCACCCACTGAGTTTCTCCAGCAGTTTTGTCCACCTTCGGTACACGGGACAATAAACTAAACTGAACTGTGAGGGACAGGCAGATCAGGACAACACTTGAGTTGGATTGAAGTTGTATTTACTGAGCTGGAGATTAGAAGGAATGGAATAAAGGCAAAGAAGGCAAAGCCTTAAACACACTAATCAGCTTAGCTGCTAAAGTGAGCTCTAATTAACTAATGATTAAGAACTGTGCAGTTCTGGTCATTCCAACCCCACCTTGAACAGTTGATGAAACTAAGACCCAGGGTAGACACACAGTGCTGGAGTAACTCAGCGGGTCAGGCAGCGTCTGTGGAGAACATGGATAGGTGACGTTTCACAGAGTGCTGGAGTAACTCAGCGGGTCAGGCAGCATCTGTGGAGAACATGGATAGGTGACGTTTCACAGAGTGCTGGAGTAACTCAGCGGGTCAGGCAGCATCTGTGGAGAACATGGATAGGTGACGTTTCACAGAGTGCTGGAGTAACAGGTTTATAATCCAGCAGTATGAATGTTAATTTCTCTTATTTCAAGTAACTACTGCATTTACTCCCACCCCCACCTTGATCGTCCGACCTGCTCCACTCTTCACATTCTTCATTAGTGGGGGTGGGTGGGGAAGGGGGGGGTTATACGAGAGGATGAGGAGGGAGTCCAGGAAGGGGTGCGGGGAGGTGGGGGAGTATGTGTATGAGGGGGTGGAGGGGGTGGGGGGGTACGAGGGGGTGGGGGGGTACGAGGGGGTGGGGGGGTACGAGGGGGTGGGGGGGTGAGGGGGGGTACGAAGGGGTGAGGGGGTGTGAGGGGGTGAGAGGGGGTGGGGGAGGTGAGGGGGGTATGAGGGGGTGAGGGGGTGTGAGGGGGTGGGGGGGTGAGGGGGGTATGAGGGTGTGAGGGGGGTATGAGGGGGTGAGGGGGTGGGGGGTGAGGGGGGGGTGTGAGGGGGTGAGGGGGTGGGGGGGTACGAGGGGGTGGGGAGGTACGAGGGGGTGGGGGGGTACGAGGGGGTGGGGGGGTACGAGGGGGTGGGGGGGGTACGAGGGGGTGGGGGGTACGAGGGGGAAGGTGGGGGTCTTTGTTACCTGGACTCCTCGTCCCGTGTGATCAGCAGGGACATGTGACTGGACGCAGAGGCCGTACGGAGAACGTCCACCGCCCTGCGGCACATGACACACGCGTCACACACGCGACACACACGCGTCAACACGGGCTTGCCTTCCACACCCCCTCCCCCCCCGGGGAACGAGGGCTGGAGAGGGCCAGGCGTGTGTATGTGTGTGTGTGGGGGGGGTCAGTGGTGAGTGGAGGGGGGCTCTGTGTGAGGGGGGGCTGCGGGGTTCCACAGGGGGAGGGGTCCTGTGGTTGACCTGCAGCGGTGAGCACAGACGGGTGCGGGGCGGTGGGTGGGAGCGAGGGGCTTTGTGGGTGGGAGGGGCTTTGTGGGTGGAGGGGCTTTGTGGGGGAGGGGCTTTGTGGGCGGGAGGGGCTTTGTGGGGGAGGTGCTTTGTGGGGGAGGGGCTTTGTGGGGGGAGGGGCTTTGTGGGGGGGGGGCTTTGTGGGGGAGGGGCTTTGTGGGGGGAGGGGCTTTGTGGGGGGAGGGGCTTTGTGGGGGGGAGGGGCTTTGTGGGGGGGAGGGGCTTTGTGGGGGAGGGCTTTGTGGGGGGGGCTTTGTGGGGGGGGGGCTTTGTGGGGGGAGGGGCTTTGTGGGGGGCTTTGTGGGGGGGGGGCTTTCACCCACCTGTCGTTGGTCACTCCGGCCAAGTCCTCCCCGTTCACCTCCAGGATTAAATCCCCAGCCTGCAGCCGCCCTGTGACGGGCAGAGAGAGACACCGCTAAACATGGAGCCCGGGTTGGGGTATCCCCCCTCGAACGCCCCCTCCCTCCCTCCCCCCTCCCCTCCCCCTTCCTCCTCTCCCCACCCCCTTCCCCTCCCCAACCCTCTCCTCACCCAGAAGATGAGTCCAGTTTGTTGTCACGTGTAACGAGGTACAGTGAACAGCTTTTGTCGCGAGCTAACCAGCCAGCGGAAAGACAATACATGATTACAATCGAGCCGTCCACAGTGTACAGATACATGACAAGGGAATAACGTTTAGTGCAAGGTAAAGCCAGCAAAGTCCGATCAAGGATAGTCTGAGGGTCACCAATGAGGTGGATAGTAGTTCCGCACCGCTCTCTGTTTGTCAGGAAACTGAACCATCTGATCAACAACTAGAGAGCGGTCCTGAACTGCCACTGGAGACCCTCGGACTATCTTTGATTGGGCTTCACCTTGCATGAAACGTTATTCCCTTACCATGTATCATTGGAGACGCTCGGACGATATTTGATAAGACGTGAGACACAAAAAGCTGAGGAAACTCAGCGGGACAGGCAGAGACACAAAACGCCACCCATTCCTTCTCTCCAGAGATGCTGCCCGTCCCGCTGAGTTACTCCAGCATTTAGTGTCGATCTTTGGTCTAAACCAGCATCCGCAGTTCCTTCCTACACATTTCACCTTGCACTCAAGGTTATTCCCTTGTCATGTATCTGTGCACCGTAAACGGCTCGATTGTAATCATGTATTGTCTTTACAACTGGTTACAATGCTTGATACGTTTGTTAAGGGTTTGGACAGGAAACATGTTCCCGATGTTGGGGGAGTCCAGAACCAGGGGCCGCACAGTTTAAGAATAAGGAGGAAGCCATTTAGAACGGAGACGAGGAAACACTTTTTCTCGCAGAGAGTGGTGAGTCTGTGGAATTCTCTGCCTCAGAGGGCGGTGGAGGCCGGTTCTCTGGATGCTTTCAAGGGAGAGCTAGATAGGGCTCTTAAAGATAGCGGAGTCAGGGGATATGGGAGAAGGCAGGAATGGGGAACTGATTGGGGATGATCAGCCATGATCACATTGAATGGCGGTGCTGGCTCGAAGGGCCGAATGGCCTCCTCCTGCACCTGTTGTCTATTGTCCACTTGATTGGCCTAATTCTGCTCCTAGAACATCAATTTCAGTATAATCTATCCTGCACTAAACGTTATTCCCTTATCCTGTATCTGTACACAAAGGACGGCTCGATTGTAATCATGTATTGTCTTTCCGCTGGCTGGTTAGCTGGCGACAAAAGCTGTTCACTGTACCTCGGTACACGGGAGGATAATACACCTGAACCTGGTTGAAACACGGGAGGTGATTATTGGCCGTTTACCGTCATTTGCCGCGACCCCTCTGTGTAAAACCCGCTTGACGTAGATTCCGTACTCCTCGCCCGTCTGCTCCTTGAAGCCACCAATAACTTTAATACCTGAAAGAGGGGAGCAAACATGCTCTAAATGCGTTGGTGTTGTACGAATCGCTGCCTCACAAATGCAGCCAGCCAGGCCACCCAACGGGTGTCAGGGGTTATGGGGAAAAGGGTTAGGAGGGACAGACTTGATGGGCCGAATGGCCTAATTATAATCCTATTCCTTGTGACCTACCTCTCCCTCCAAACCCCTTTCTCCTGCTTTCTCCCCATATCCCCCGACACAACCGTACTAATCAAGAACCTCTCTGTCTCTGCCTTAAATATATCCCACTGACTTGGCCTCTCTCTCCCACATTCGATCTCAGTCTGAAGAAGGGTCTCGAGACCCCGAAGGAATTGGAGCTGTTTCTCCAACCAATCTGTTCAGCGATTCTACAAAGTGAAAACATTTCAACGTCAGTGGACAAAGATGCAGGAGAAACTCAGTGGGTGAGGCAACATCTATGGAGCGAAGGAATAGGTGACGTTTCGGGTCGAGACCCTTCTGGGTCTCAACCTGAAACGTCACCCATTCCTTCGCTCCATAGATGCTTCTGGGTCTCGACCCGAAACGTCACCTATTCCTTCGCTCCATAGATGCTGCCTCACCCACTGAGTTTTTCCAGCATTTTTATCTACCTTAAATATCTCCCCCTCCCAACCCCATTCTCCTGCCTTCTCCCCATAACCCTTGACACCCGCACTAATCAAGAATCTATCTATCTCTGCCTTAAGTATATCCACTGGCTTGTGGCCTCCACAGCCGTCTGTGGCAAAGGAATTCCACAGATTCACCGCCCTCTGACCAAAGAAATTCCTCCTCATCTCCATCCCGAAGGAGCGTCCTTTAATTCTGAGGCTGTGGCCTCTGGTCCTGGACTCTCCCACTAGTGGAAACATCCTCTCCACATTCGAGGAGCAACAGGGTGGCGCAGCGGGTAGAGCTGCTGCCTCACACAGCGCCAGAGACCCGGGTTCGATCCCGACCACGGGCGCTGTCTGTACGGAGTTTGCACGTTCTGCCCGTGACCTGCGTGGGTTTTCTCCGAGATCTTCGGTTTCCTCCCACACTTCAAAGACGTGCGGGTTTGTAGGTTAATTGGTGTAAATGTAAAAATTGTCCCTAGTGTGTGTGTGTGTGTAGGATAGTGTTAGTGTGCAGGGATTGCTGGTGGGCCTACTAGACTATTCCATTCACTACACTGTGAGACTCACTGCCACGGAAGGCTGTGGAGGCCACGTCAATGGTATTTTAAGGCAGAGGCAGATAGATTAGTACGGGGTTATGGGGAGAAGGCAGGAGAACGAGGTTGGGAGGGAGAGATAGAATAGCCGCGATTGAATGGCAGTTATAAAAGCAGGAAGCAAAGAGTAGGAGTAAACGGGTCGTTTTCACAATGGCAGGCAGTGACTAGTGGGGTACCGCAAGGCTCAGTACTGGGACCCCAGCTATTTACAATATATATTAATAGAAACATAGAAACATGGCAAAATAGGTGCAGGAGTAGGCCATTCAGCCCTTCGAGCCTGCACTGCCATTCAATGTCATCACGGCTGATCATCCAACTCAGTATCCCGTACCTGCCTTCTCTCCATACCCTCTGATCCCTTTAGCCACAAGTGCCACATCTAACGCCCTCTTAAATATAGCCAATGAACTGGCCTCAA